>JBBBDQ010029272.1:315000-326653 GCA_037127315.1 Ascarosepion bandense
CTTTATCGAATTTATCCTGTTTACTAGTGAACTGACACAATAATAACCGACAAATAATTCATGCCTAAAGAATTAATAACCGATCATTATCGACCGTTGCGAATCTTTGGAGAGGTTCTGTGTTTACGTTTAAATTTGCGTTCATTTTAGATACTACTAGCAGTATAGCCCGGGTGTAATGACAGCTTTAAAACTAATCCATGGTCCTGGAGCTCAGACTCTTTGGACGTTGGCACGAAAGACTAAAAAGCAATAGTTGGTTCGAGTTAAAGCGAAATCGTAGACTGAAAGAAAAATGAATGGATGTAAGTCAAATTTTGATTTCCTGGTATCGATATCAAATAAGTTTTTTTCGTCATAAACTGAATTTTGAAGGCTAAATAAATCTTCTGAGTAAATGGTATCATGGCTGAGACTAAGAACTACAATTATACCTACTTAGAGCCAAACCCGAAGCAAAAACTAAAATAAATGGGCTGAAAAACTGATTTTGATCAGACCCGGTAGGATATCGGAGTATCGATTTCCAATATCGAAGTCAAATAACTCATCCCAGGATAGAACTGCAACCTTGAAACTTCTGAATATCGTTTCTTATGTCTTTGTCTGTGAGTGTATCAAATTTTATTAAAATCGGATCACTCCTTCTATAACCCGATTTTTTCGATCATCGATTTTCGATATTTATTGGGAGTACCTCGACACAAAACCTAGCTAAGAACACTCGCAGATGCTAATAGTACAACTGTGTAAATTTTCAAGAAAATCGGTTCAGCCGTTTCAGAGTCTATAGGTAACGTACACACACACACGCACACAAAGTTCCATTAATAAATAAGTTTAGATTTAGATTAAGATGGCGAGCTGCCTCCCACTCCATCGTAGGAAATTACGACCCTCAAAGATTTCCTCATATTTGCATGCGGTTAAACAAATCTTAGATATCATAATCATTCCTGGTTAACAAATTAAGGATCGTGTATCGTTTCATTCGGTTGAAATTTACATAATATAGTAAAGCAAAAAGAGTGTAAATTTTTGACGGTTTCTTTAAAATGTTGTTTGGGCTTGTACAGGCTTTGTAATATATTTATCTCGTAAGTTTGCTCAGGTTTATCCTTTCATACCTTCTACCAGACTTAATGCCACCAACTCTCTAAAACTCCAACAGCAAAATAGGCAAAGATCTACGCGACCTCAACGGGCGAACCGACGATTACGGCCTGCACCAATCGGACTGGCGGACCTTGACAGTTCAAACATTTGACAGCCCGAGGCATCCATGTTTATCAGATCTCGCCTGTCCCAACCCTCTTTAGTCGAAATGAAGTTCAGTCAGTCAGTTAAGTACCATGCGTGATACACGCTTTGGACGATCATGTCTCGAAAGAGACATGACTGACTGGGCAGAAGATTATCCTGCAGTAGGTTGTCAGTGCTTTCTGCGGTAGACTGGTTGCCAACCAAGGCTATAGAACCCAATCTGTCATGCTATTTAACCCATAACTGGAAGGAAGAGACGGATTAATACCTTTCCCAAGGGTATTTTGTGCGTAAGTGAATACAATGAATTCAACTGGAATTTGAAATCGGCACCCCGATTTATCGTTCCGAGTCGATATCATTGCACCAAATTATTTCTTTCGTAAATACAAATAAAGTTATAATTTTTTTTAAGTGCACACAAACTTTATGGACACCCTGTATTTCTATCAAAGATTTTGTGTAGTGGGGGTCACTGGTATTAATTCCCACAGTAGACAAATTTTAAAGAATTAAGATAGAAGCAATGTTAAAACGGGTAATTTACCATTCTGCAATTGTAGGTCCATCAACAATTGTCTGGTGGAAAGCAAATGTAGGTCTACTCAAGTAATCTACCAAGCGTACATATCTCTCATAAATAACAAAAAGGAATTATCAAATTTAGATGGAATTTCAGCGGGAGAATTTAGACAACATTACTACTTCCATAAACACTCCCTTTCCAATCCCAATATAAAATTACAGACTTCCCTTTCCGGAAGATTTTGAGAAATGAAAGAGAAGTGACTCAACCCCATAGTGTGTTGGAGACTAATAGGTTCGGCCCACATCCCCAATAATCTTTACGATAGATGCAATCTATGTTTAATTTTAAAAAATAAAATAATAGAATACCCTAAGCTTGCTTTTAAACTTATAAAAGGAATTCATAAACAAATGTAGTCATGAAAACAAATTTTAAAATTTAGCTATAAACACCCTAAATATTAATTCAACTTTCCGTTCAATATTTTTTTGTTATTAATAGTATAGTTGATAATGATAAGAATACATGTTTAAAAAAATGTTAACTTTCTAACTTTTAGTCTAAATAGTTTGATATTGGTTGGCGCCATAAACTTTAAATTTATCTAAAATTTATTTCCTCTAAAATAAACGGTGTATTTCCTCTTATTACCATTACACTACAGAATATTTATAATAATACTTCCGGTTCCGGTCCTTTATTTCCCTTTTCACTCTAGTTCCAGGTTTTTTCATTCCGGTTCTATATTTTTTTATTTTAACCTAAGTGAGAATTAGCCTATTTGGTTTTGTATTAATGTAGTCATGGGCTTTAATTTAATTTCCTAATAATAGTAATTATTCCAAATTACTTCAGTTATATATATATGTCATCTGCAGACAGATCTGTTTCGCTGTATCACAGCTCACCAGCACGGTTAGACATCCGATTACTTTTTAACCCAAGATTGAAACCCGACTGAAGTGGCGTCAGTCGGCGATTCTACCTCTGCGCTATGGGCGCTCGATAGAAGGAGGCAGACATATATATATATATATATATATATATATATATATATATAACACACGTGCACAGACTTACCGGCGGACTGCATACGCTCTCTATCAAACACACAAGTATACACACATACTAGCAAAAACGAATGCAGTGACACACACATGATACCCTATATGACATAGGAAGTGTATGTATATATATATATATATATATATATATATATATATATATATAATATTGTCTATATTATTCAATGAAACCTGCATTAATGAAAAAATGCTGCCAAAATACACACAATTTAAATTACATGATCCAGCAGCCCAACACACCATCACCACCTTGAAATATAAATGGAGCCTTGTGAAAAGGCAAATTGAAATAGCGAAAGAAAATCTAGACACATTATACAAGAACAAACATGACCTCTACAACAAACTGAAAGATATAACTACCTCAAACCAACTAGAAGAAATAATACTTAGACTATCCAAAATCACCGTAAAATCTGAAGTTGAACACCGTGCTAAAATTGTCAAAAAACTTAATTCACTATACAATGGCACGATCACTCTTCCCAAAAAATTAGATAAATTCATAAATCTTTCCAACCACGAACTAACTAAGCACCAAAAAGAATTACTCAACCTTGGACCTAACTGCCATATATACCGTAAGTATAACCAGCTTACTAAAAAAATTGAAATAAAAACGCTCTATCAAAGCATCACTAAACTACAAGATGAAAAACTTATAACCGTTAAACCCGAACTGAAAGACCTACTTAAGGCTGAGGCAATCAAAGATCGCCATGATAAAAGCAGAAACTCCTCAAAAATTCTATCTAAACAACTAAAAAGTGCTGCGCACGAACTACGCAACCACCTTCACATAATTGTAAAAAAAGCTGACAAGGCTAATATCTTTGTTGTACTTAACAAATCAGATTACAACACAAAACTCAACCACATACTTCATGACCACACAAAATTTTAAAAATTAACAAAAACCCGACACACCAACTAAAATCTAAACTTAATAAACTCATTAGTGCCAACAACACTGATCAGAATTCCTTAAAACTCCCTAATATTATTGGTGACTATAAACCTGGTTACATATACGGAACCATAAAAACTCATAAACCTAACTATCCTCTCCGCCCTATCATATCCCAAATTCCTACTCCTGTATACCAGTTAACTAAACATATTAACCAGCTTATCACACCCTATCTTCCGAGTAAATACAGCATAAAGTCAACCCTAGAGGCAATCCAAATCCTCAAGAGCGAAAAACCTAACAATGAAATCATAGCTTCACTTGATGTGGAAAACCTTTTTACTAATGTACCCGTCAGTGAAACTATTGATATAATTATAAGAAATGTTTACAGTAATCCTTCATTACCCCCACTCAAAATTAATCCCAACATCCTAAGAAAAATTCTACTAGCTTGTACTACTGAAGTGCCTTTTGTTGATCCAAACAACACTATATATATACAACGTGACGGAGTCTCCATGGGTTCAGTGCTTGGTCCGATTTTTAGTAATTTCTACATGTCTAACCTTGAAAATACTACCTTTGCAAAATTTACAAAACCATCAATATATCTACGATATGTTGATGATATCCTACTATTAATTAAAAATACCGACGAAATCTTACAACTTCAAAAACAGTTTCAAAATAACTCAATTTTAAAATTCACTTATGAACTTAGCAATGATAACAAAATTCTTTTTCTTGATATATCAACACTGACAACAATAAATTTACTATCTCACCGTATCAAAAACCTACTAATAAAAATCCCTCCACACTCAATTATATTAGTGAATGCCCCCACTATTACAAAATAGCCATTATAAAAAATCTATTATATCGTGCAAAAGTCAATTCATCTACAAATCAGATCTTCCACAGTGAATTAAAAAACATAAAACAGACACTCATCAATAATAATTTTCCCAACTACATAGTTGATGGACAAATACGTTATTTTTTTAAAAAGCTTAACATGGAAAAAACAACACATGATATTAACCCAAACGATCCTAAACATATCACTCTCTTATACCGTAGCCAGATGCACTCCAACTACCAACTAGATGAAAACATCCTAAAAAAACTCATAAATACTAATATTTCTCCGACAGACTCTAAAAAAGAATTAAGTTTATTATATATTACACTAAATCCACTACATCTAATTCATTCGTCCGCAACGACTCTTCCCCCACCGTTAGTGATTTGCAAAAAACCAATGTAGTATATAAATTCATATGTCCATTTAGAGAATGTATCTAACAACCTCAATAATATCTACATTGGCCACACCACAAATTCGCTCTCACGGCGTCTGACGTTGCACTTAAATGAAAATTCAAATATATTCCGTCATTTAGAACAACACGGTTATCAACGCACACTTCTGAGAAAAACGCTTGTTGATAACACGTACATACTCAAACAAGAAAATAATAAGCAGAAACTAAAAATCCTCGAAGCACTCTACATTAAACAATTTAAACCTGGTTTGAATACAATCAATTTTGATATTTCCAACAACGTACTCAAATGTCTGTAATTAGACCAGGGACCACAACGCCACTATTCTGTCACTGTCTTCGCCCATCCACCACGGTAGGGATGGACTTATATTTTCAATTCAATTCTCTTTATTGTCAATAGCTTAAATGTTCTACGTTTACTGTGTGTTAATATTTACTCTTTGATAATGGCTTATGTGAGCCGAAAGCTTAGACCTGATGAAAAAATTAACAATTGCTGTGATTTTTTGTTGTCTTTCAACGACATCACCATCAAGTATATCAGACGGTATGAACGGATCCTACACAAAATTAATAGACAAAACTTGTCTATATTATTCAATGAAACCTGCATTAATGAAAAAATGCTGCCAAAATACACACAATATATATATGTATGTTCGTGCGTGTGTCTATGTAAAAATAACCTATAAAAATAAAGAAATAAAAAAACTTTCCTCGGTCCGATATTTAACCCATCACAAATCATTACATTACCCATTAAAGCGAAAAGAGATTTTCTCACGAGTATCTTAACTACTGCCGCACACAAACAAGACGATGACTGACAAACACTGACTGAAGACGGTCGCGAGACCAGAAACAAGTGTAGCAGAATAGAAAATAAAAACATAAAAAATAAATACAGTATATATCTTATAAAAGAATAAATGCGTTTTCTCTTTTTATTTAAAATTCACATTTTTCTCCCATTGGAATCACTCTAACATCCTCCTTGATCATTTTTATATATTAATGTAATTAATATTAATTAGGATCGATTCTTTGGGATTTATCTTCCTGCTTTTCCTTTTGGATTAAAGTTTCATATATATATATATATATATATATATATATATATATATATATATATATTATCCTACTTGTATGGCACGACTGAGTTTCATGCGTGATGCATATTTCAAACATTTAATTTACGTCACTATATATTATAAAATATTTTTTTTATTTATATGGAAATACTACTTAAGTTTTACTGCCATCCTGGATTTATCTCTAATTTAATTTCGTATAATTATTCTAAATTTTAATATTCCTTGAAAAGTTTTTTTTTTTTTTAGCCATATAATATACTTTTATTACAAATTAATTTCTCTCTCCTTTATTTCTTTTTATTCCCGAGTTAAATTTTTGACATAATTATTTTGATATTAACATTATTCGGTTCCTGTTTTGGATGGAAACGGAAAAAAAAACTGACATCTTTCTTTTCTATATACATGTTAGTGTATTTTTTTAATTGCTGTGGACCCAGGATAGGCGCGGAAGAAAAACACAAACTCGGATATTAGTGAAACATATATATTTAACGAAAGAACAAATACAAAGTGTGTTACTCGTCAGTCGGTCTGCCAAGTATTAGATCGGAGTAACTCAACTCAACCCCGAAAGGGATATTCTCACGGTTTTCATAATAATAGGAAGAGTTCATTATAGTCCAAAAAGGGTAGGTCCCATAACATTAATATATCTATTTCGACTTCTCCCACCTCCAGTTTGCAAATTTTCCGTTAAGTCTGCCAATCAGACACAATTTTCCCTTCTTTCTCCCTCTCCTTTTTTCTTTTTCATTCGCTACCCTTACTTCCGTTTTCTTTACACATATATACACTCAACAAATGATTGTATTTTACCATAATGATTATGATCACCAATGATGTGGGTATTGGTTTCACTCGTTGAAATGAACATACAATCTTGAAAATTTTTTATATGTAATAATTAAATATTGACTCTGTAAATAAATAATTTTAATTACAGTGATCTCACTTGCTGGGTTAGTTTTAATATTTAATTTTTAATAATAGGATCTCTTTACGATTTCATCTTTAAATTTCTTCCGTTTGAATATATATATATATATATATATATATATATATATATATATATATTATCAATTTTCTGCAACCTTGAAACTTCCGAATATCGTTTCTTATGTCTTTGCCTATGAGTGTATCAAATTTGATTAAAATCGGACCACTCCTTTTATAACCCGATTTTTTCGATTATCGAGTTTCGATATTTATCGGGGGTACCTCGACACAAAACCTAGCTAAGAACACTCGTAGACGCTTATCGTACAACTGTGTAAAATTTCAAGAAAATCGGTTGAGCCGTTTGGGAGTCTATAGGTAACGGATACACACACACACACACACACACAGACACACACAAAGTTCCATTTATAAATAAGTTTACATATATATATATATATATGTGTGTGTGTGTGTGTGTGTGTGTGTGTGTGTGTGTGTATAATTTTCTTTTAGTGTATATTAATATTTCTTTCATTGATAATCGTTTTCTAAGAATCTTCTCATTTACTGTATAACAAAATTAACATTTTTATCTTGCTACCTTTTTATCGATATTAAACAAAATTAAATAGTATTTATAAACATGACTGAACTAACCGTAAGCAAGATCGTATTGCAAAAAGTTATTTCATAACACAACCATTTTCATTATTGATAATTCTTTGTTCTTTATCTTCAGAAATATCTGTGCAAACTTGAGCCAAATTTTGTGATGACATCATATTGTCCTCAATAAAATTACAGCGGTTGAAAATGATATATAAAAATAAGTGTGTGTTCGTCATTCAAATACTACTGTACTACTGAGTGTAAATATTTTTCTTATATTTTCAATTAATTTTACAGGAAATTCGTTATGCGATAAAATTTTATGCAAACTATCAACATCTAATCTATCGAAAAAGAATTCTTTCCCTCTCCTCACAGAAGAATTCGTAACAGCCCAATATTGCTAAGATTTGGTATTGATGTGAATATACGTTACTCGAAGTTGTTGCTTTGATAATAGCAATTAATTCAACAATTAAATTTAAATTGTAAATTGTATTTAACTCATCACAGTTAAATTGACTTCCATCTCATTATTGAAAAGCGTAATTGAAAATATTATCCAATCAAAGTAAGTCGGGAATAGCGTTAATAGAAAAAATGAATGAAAGTCACAATGAGATTTTGGCAAACTTGCACCTTTGTGCTCGAAAAAAAAAAAAATGAGAAAAAGAATGTTTTTTTTCCACTGACATCGCTATAACTACCTTCTATCTTAGGTAATGTTTAGTCTTTAGAGTGAAAGTAGTTAAACTACTGGCGGTGTCACTGACAAACCCGTCCTTTTGAACCTCCGTTTTTTTGTCGGGCAGGAATGTTCAAGTGTGCCTAAAAGTGGAATTTGATGATCACGTATTGAATTTTGCAATTTTTTCAATGTACGATATGATTTAACCTATTTCAGGAGTTTTTTTTTTTTTTAGAATAATCCGGGAAAATAATGTTTAGTAATCAATTCAAATATTACTGATGTAATAAGTATATGTAATTTTTAAGAAAATAAAGGATTTTTATTCGATATTATTTCCGACTACTCCAAACGTTATTTTGTGGATACTCATATTTTAGTAGACAACCTGTGTGTGTATGTGTGTGAGGGGGAGGAGTAATTTAATTTCTTGAATGTAGACGTAATTTACACAGCTTAAAAACATATCCAGGATTGTGATCCTCAATGGGTGTTCCATACTTGCTACGTTGTACCAGATCTAAGCTAAGCTTAGTAAATCACTAACATATTTAATAAAAATGTGCTTCCGGTGACACATTTTTTAAAGACTTTCGAATACTTATGATAAAAAGCGTAATTCACATTGTTAAAAAACAAGTCGTCTACTCTAACACAATTATCCACGAAATAACTATTAGATGTATATATATGTAAATACGTTGTCAGGGATTTTATTATAACAATACATTGTAAATGAGGAGAAAGTGATTATCAGTGGCCAGGAATTCTGTTGAACATGTCTGACAAAATAGGGTTAATGCTTCAACTAAATCATTTTATATAAAGTTTAAATGATAGTGCGGAGTAAAAACAAAAACAAACAAGTGAAATAAGTAAACTATATATACACTACCGGCCAAAATTATTAGGCAACCAGAGTTTTTTTTTTTTAATTATGTATTTCATAATATTTTTAGTATTTATTGCCAAGTGGATAATTCTAAATGAAAATAGAATGGTTCTTTTTGTTATTATTACTTTGCAAAGCCTTTGCTTCGTCCAGCCAATAAGAAGAAGAGACTAGCATGGGGAAGAGAGCACAAAAACTGGACACCAGAACAGTTCATTTGATGCACATGTTATTGTGCAGTATTAACAAAAGAAGCATTTTATTTTTATTTAAAATTATCCATTTGGCAATAAATACTAGAAATAGTATGGAATACATCATTTCTTTAAAAAAAAAAAACGTGGGTGGCCTAATAATTCTGGCCGGTAGTGTATATCTGATAAGTTTATAAAAAAACGACGCAGAAAGATTTAAAGAAAAAACAAAATGAATTTTATAAAGTCTAATTTCCAAATATTTGACAAGAGAGTATGAGACTGGCAAAGAAATGAGGGACAAAGAACGAATAGTGACATTATGGAGACAGTAATTATATGCAACAGATTAAAGTGTATATTTTCGTCTGGAACAGCAATCATAATAGCGAAGTGACAATCAGGCGAGAGAAATTAAAGGAGGGAATCATTTAAACCCCTAACAGACCCAAGACATGACAGTGCAATATGGTCAGGGCAGAGACAAGGGCAGGGAGCGAAAAAAAGCAGGACAACCTGTCAACCAATGATGGAGAAGGCTATTTACCGAATTACTGGAGAGACAGCGCTTAAAAATAACGAAAAGTACAAAACAACATGCTGAAAGGATGTTTCTAATAATGTGACTTGGCCTAATTATTCCTTGCGGGTTGAAATATCCAGCGAATAATTTCCCCAATGAGATAATCAAAAAAGAAGCATGAAGACAAGTTATGACTAAAAAACAGTTAGAAATGAAATGGACTTGTGCAGCTACTGTAGAGCAGGAGTTCACAAGTTTGCCTTGCAGATGATTCTCTTTCTCTGTGTCGCATCAATTCAGAATATGGGCGATGATGGCTCTCTACAACTTCCTGTGCAGCTTTTAACAGTGTTTGTTTTGTTGCCATCTCTTCTATACTCTGCACTGTCAACCATTTGCACAAGCTCGTTCTTATTCTGATTAATACCATTTCCGAATTGTCTCACAATATAGGATTTTCTTGGTCCAATCTAGGACTGTGGCTCTCCCTAAGATCTGGGAGATTTTGGCTCTCCCCAAGATCTGGAAGACTTCGACATACCCCAAGATGTAGGAGATTTTGGCCCTTCCTATGATCTGGAGATGTTACGGGATGTTCCGTGACGAACTAGAGCAAGACGTGTTGGCAAGGTATTTGTAAAAAGAACTGTCTTTCTGTTAAAAACAATTGCCCTAGCAAAGCTAGATAATCCAGTCTACCCTACTATTTTACCTATTGCTGATGAGGATGAAAAGAGATGGTTTCATGCTATTCTCAAGACCATAAATGTGAAGTCAGTGTAACTAGGCTAGAGTCTGAATTTCTTCCTGTGTTGTAGCTCTTTAATTCTTCTATGTGCTCTGTCCTTTCAGGACGTAGGCGATCATGGCTTTCCACGTCTCCCTATCCCTGGTGGCTCTTAGCACGCTTTCTCCTGTTACACCACCCAAACCCCGCTCTGCCATCCACTAGCTCAAGCCCATAAATCTAAAATATAAATGTTTAAAAACTAGCATGGCCACAAAATGAGGGATCAGTTTATATACTGATTATAATATAGATTTGATCTCCCACTTTATATATCCACATTATAATTTCTTATAAACAGTCGGCATATATATTCTATGTGCCCTGTCCTTTCAAGACGTAGGCTACCATGGTTTTCCACATTTCCCTATCCGTGGTAGCTCTTAGCACGCTTTCTCCTGTTACACCACGCAACCCCCGTTCTGTCACCCACCTGCTCAGGCCCTTCAAATATGTTATCTGCTGCCTTCCTCTGTCTCTTTTTCCCTCTATCTGGACTGTCAGTATCAGGTTCTCCAAGCCCCCTTCCTCATTGCATGACCCAGGAACTTTAGCTGTCTCTTCCTGATGCTCAGTCTTAACTTCCTGGAAGACGTTACGCCTGGCAACAGGACTCTGCACCATGCCCCACAAGCAGAATGACCTAGTCAAGGCTGTCAAACAATGTCTGCGGTCACATCACCTCTAACACCCCAGATTGTAACCGCATTGATTATTATGTGTGGGAGAGAGAGAGAGAGAGAGAGAGAGAGAGAGAGAGAGAGAGAGAGAGAGAGAGAGAGAGAGAGAGAGAGAGAGAGAGAGAGAGAGAGAGAGAGAGAGAGAGAGAGAGAGAGAGAGAG
>JBBBDQ010029273.1:0-37500 GCA_037127315.1 Ascarosepion bandense
ACACACACACACACACACACACACACACACACACACACACACACAGATATATATATATATATATATATGTATATAGTCATCCGCAGACAGATCTGTTTCGCTGTATCACAGCTCATCAGTACGGTTAGACAGCCGATTGCTTTTTACCCAGGATTGAAACCCGACCGAATTGGCATCAGTCGGCGATTCTACCTCTGCGCTATGGGCGCTCGGTAGAAGGAGGCAGACTTTTTAGCGTATATATTATCATTATACACGTCCAATAGCTGAGAGTGTTCTAATTCATTGCTGAATGAACGATGAGTAGATGCCGGTGAAGCTACTGTTTTTCAAAGTCGACCATTCTTCCAGAGGCTCAGTCAGGGTGTGAGATCGTAAATAGTCATATATCCAGGTGAATTTTACAATTCCGAGTTCTCCGGCATTTACTTTTTTGTTTATAAAATGCTCAATACAATAAATATTGTAGAGCATATATATATATATATATATATATATATATATATGTGTGTGTGTGTGTGTGTGTGTGTGTGTGTGTTACAATATATATAATAGTTGAATATACATATAATAATAAAATAAATATAATAAATAAATATATATATAATAACAAAATAAATGTTTCCTCACCATGTCTAATTTTCCTTTCTTGTCGACCAGAGATGAAAAAGTAAACACCATTGTTGTGCAAGCACAAAGAGAGAGAAGTGTGTTTAGGACTGCTCTCTGTTGGGCTTCAGCCGTTGCTGCTCCGGCACTGTTGAAACTTGGCCAAAATATCCACAAAAACACTGTACCTATTAACGAATTAATAATAATGATAATGATATACAAACTGCATCAAAACACAGAAACAAAAGTAGATGTCGCCTCTGAGGAGGTAAATGTAGAAAGTGTGTCCCTAAAAAGACATAAAAGAAGGAACGAGAAAGTGAGAACAGTCACACATTGGGAACTGTACAAACGAGTTAGTTTTCGACAATATGTGGATATGATATCAACACAAGGTGGAGAATGCCCTTTGCCTTTGTAATGATAGAATAAAAATCGGATAATTTGAAAAGGTTCAGAAGGCTTGAGACTGCATTAATCGCTGCGATGCTGAGGTCAATGAGCATGATGTTCTGGGTATATTAAATAATAATAATAAAAAAATAATAATAATCTAAACTTATTTATAAATGAAACCTTGTCTGTGTGTGTGTGTGTGTGTGTGTCTGTGTGTGTCAGTTACCTATAGACTCCGAAAAGGCTGAACTGATTTTCTTGAAAGTTTACACACTTGTACTGTAAGCGTCTGCGAGTGTTCTTAGCTACGTTCTTAGCTGTGTCGAGGTACCCCCGATAAATATCGAAAATCAATAACCAGGTTATAGAAGGAGTTGTCCGATTTTAATCAAATTTGGTACACTCATAGACAAAGACACAAAAACGATATTCAGTTTCAAGGTTGCAGTTCTTACAATAGTACAGAAAATCGATAATATATATATATATATATATAAGGCAAGATGTTTGTGTGTGTGTCTGTTTATCTGCCTGTATGTCTGTATTTTTTTCAGCCCTTTAATTTTAGTTTTTGCTTCGGGTTTGGCTCTATGTAGGTATAATTGTAGTTCTTAGTCTCAGCCATGATACCATTTACTCAGAGGACTTATTTAGCCTTCAAAATTCAGTTTACGACGAAAAAAAACTTATTTGATATCGATACCAAGAAATCAAAATTTGACTTACATCCATTCATTTTTTTTCAGTCTACGGTTTCGTTTTAACTGGAAACAACTATTGCTTTTTAGTCTTTCATGCCAACGTCCAAAGAGTCTGAGCTCCAGGACCATGGATTAGTTTTAAAGCATTCATTACACCCGAACAACACCGGGCTATACTGCTAGTAATAATAATAACAATAATAATAACAATAATAATAATAATAATAATAATAAGATGATGATGATGATGATGATGATGATGATGATGATGAAAAAACAAAATATTAAACTAAACTATCTCTTTGAAATAGAAAATGAACGGGGGTATAAAAAAAGGAAGCATAAATGTTAAAGTGTTGCCCATAATATTTTGCGCACCCGGAACATTACCGAAATCCAGAAGAACTCATAGAATATTCCGAAAAATATTTTAAATAAATGAAAATACTCCATCTTTTGTCACAAACTGCAAACTTTGCAAGTAATTTAAAGACTGAACTGGATACCTAAATACTAGGACCTTGCTCGACAGCTGATGAATATATAATGGCTAAAATTGTGCCCAGAATAACAGACGCTCTTAGAAAAAACACTGGAATCGCAACTCCTAAACCTTGGAAAAGTTTGAAGCTGGGAAAATAATAATAATAATAATAATAATAATAATAATAATAATAATTATTATTATTATTATTATTATTATTATTATTATTATAATGTGCTTTCGTATTGACATGGCAGTATCTGAAGATTGTAAATTATCTTTGATGATCGAAAAGCTATCAAAAGTAGTCATTTAAAAAATGTGGCACATTAATAATTTCAGCTGTGGTTGGAGTTCTCGGTTTTATTAAAAAAGGCTCCGACAGACACATTGAAGGGTCTCTGATAGCCGATACATTAAAGAAATACAAAAACTTGTTCTCATAGTTAGAGTTTATACCTTCCAAAGAACTTTATCAATGTAAAATCTAAGTGTCCTCTTAGGTTGTTTTATTTTATCTGATTTTATTTTTTACAAAAATGTTTCGTGAAAATGTTATGATGCCATTTCAGTCATTAAGTCTCTGGTTGAGACCCGGAAGCAATTAACTGTACAACAGAAATCAAAGAAAATAATAATATTATTGTTATTATTATAATTATTAATTATAATAATTGCAGTCAACAGCATTTCCCATGTGTTTTAAAGCACTTAATGCACTTGGAATCGTTCCATTCTTTCGACTTGAAATTCTAAAGATGCCAAACAAGATGAAAAAGATTTACTTACCAACCATTGCAAAAAGATCCGAATGGTAAACACTGCCTTCTTTGGGGTTGTCTTCAATGTTTTCTTTGTGTAGCACTCGAGCGACAGCTAAACCAAAATAGGCGCCGAATGTATGAAGATACATGGATTCACCAATGTCCACAGCCTGTAAAAGCATGTATCAAATTCTCATCAAGGACAAGAGTTCTTGCAGTTAAAACCATTTTAATAATGGTGTTCAGGAAATAATTGCTTTACATGAATAATCAGAAAATTTATTAGCGAAAAGCTTTATTAAACCAAACATTAACCATTTAAGTGACACATCTTTGCTAACGAGAAACAAAATCTTTAAAGACTTGATAATATAACTTGTGGGGATGTGCGTTGTGGTGCAGTGGATATCGGCTCGGAACGAGAAATCGGGAAGCCGAGTTCGAATTCCAGTTGAATTCATTGCATTCACTTACGCGCAAATACCCTTGGGAAAGGTATTAATCCGTCTCTTCCTTCCAGTTATAGGTTAAATAACAGGACAGATTGGGTTCTATAGCTTTGGCTGGCAACCAGTCTACCGCAGAAAGCAATGGTAACCTACTGCGGGATAATCTTCTGCCCAGTCACTCATGTCTCTTTCGAGACATGATCGCCCAAGCGTGTATCACGTATGGCACTTAACTGACTGAATATAACTTATGGGAGTTGTTTCTTTGTTACATTTTGCTTTAAAATAACGGCTTAGTGTATGAAAAATGGTAATCATTTCATAAGAATAGGGCGTGTTTCGAAAAACCAATAGATTGAGCTTTTGCGGTGTTATTTGTGAAGCATTTGGTCGAATATTGTTCATAACTCTGTCGACTGCGCTGTTTTAATGCCACATTCTCCCTGCGCTCGGTGTTGCGGTGGTGATCTCCATGCAAGCAGGTAGTTACGGGATGGATTTACCTTCCGCATGACTAATCGGGTTTAAGTTCAGAGTTCCCTTCTTCCAGATTAGTTGCTAACCCAAACTGGAAAGCCTTGACTGGACTACTATGCACCTCAAACTAGAGCTGGTGGAGAGAAGAGATTAATTAATATCTTTCCAAAATATTTGTGTGAAACAGGGGTTAGATAATTTCATAGTTTTTTTTTATAATTACCACACCAAACAAAGCAATAAATCCACTAGGATGTAAGAAGTTCCTTAAAGTGAAAAAAAAAAAACAGTGGGTAATAAAAGGGTAAGGTTCAAGAAAACAAAATGTGAGGACTTGCAGTGAATTTAAATTTCTGACGATCTTAGTTGACGTGAGAACATGAAGCCGGGAAGAGAGTTCTATAAGCGAAAAGTGTGGGATTAAAATATTAATATATAACTTATGGTTACAAATTGTAATCTTAATAGTGCAATTATGAGATCTAACTGACAATCCAGTACAGCGCTTAACTTCGTGAAATCGAGATATCCATGAGGAAAACTCATCGTAACCTCAAAATAACAATTAGCGTGAAAATATTCATAGAAGAGGCCAAAGGAAGCAACAGTATGATGGTGAGAAAGGGACCGAAGCCGAGATGCTATAGAAGGACCAATAAAGTTGATGATTCTTCTTTGGATTTTGTAAGGAATCTTTTAGCACATTGTAGAAGCAACAGGCCAGATGTAACAATATTCGACACACGGAAAAATAGCAGACTTATTGTTGTGGAGTAGTTTTCGCACTGAAAGTTATAATCGTGCTATGTCGGTTGCTAATCGACTTAACGCACCCAAAATGTTAGAAACTTGGTAATTTTCCATTGTAAGCTGACTCCTTAGTATTCGGTTAACTGCCGACTAATATCAACTGCCGTACTCCAACTATGTCAAAACTGGAACTAACTAATAGTTCTACGGAACTCTAATGAACTCTCTAGAACTTCTAAGAACTCCTAAGAACTTCCCAAGAACATTTCGAGTTAACTTCCTGTTAATGCTTATTAATATAGTAGGGAGGGTGTATTATCTGACAAATAGGTGTGTTTCACCATAACACTTATGAATATGCAAGATTGATTCCGGTTAGAGAAATTGTCTACACAACATAGTGAATCGAATTTGATAACTTCAGATCTAGTAACTATTTCAATAGAATCATTCCACTTAATGTCAATGGAAAAACAACTAGCAACGAATTTCACTCCTGGAGGTTAGCATCAGTCATACTGATGAAAGCTATAAAGTTCCTTTAAGATGATTAATAAAGAGCAGTTTAATTTTTGAGGCGTTAAAATTAACAAGCCTTTTCTTGCCTCAGTTTACAACAAGTTTTTTTTGAAATCAGCTACTAATTTGATTTTATTAAAAATTTTCTAATTTACCATTAAGACAGGTGTAAATAATTGTGTCATTCCTTTAAGAACCAGTTGAAAATCGATCACAAAATTGACTACCGCAAGAGCCAAAATTTTTAAAATAAATAAATAAATAAACGTGTGCCTGAAACACCTCTAACCCGGGCTACACATAGTCACACCTTTTGGAATCGGGATTACGGTTTTTAAGGACATCTCTTCCTTTATTTATAATCTATATAAGGACATTCTTTTCTTTACTTACATAGAATTTGTCGAGTCCGATATATTCATTGACCTGTGCAAAGACGATCTCTAGTAACATCATAACTATGATTTGTAGAGGACTGGTTTTCCCCAGAACGGCTCCAAATGAGATCAGACATGTCGCCACAGCAAAGTCTGCAGTCATCATCCTGCAAAAATTAGAATTTAGAAGCGGTTATTCTTATTTAAATGATTTACTCCCCAAAACGCTGTCTGGTAAATATATGTGTAGATGATACTGCAGCGTATGAGCGCCTCATCAACTATCTTGATGACCAGTGCCTGGCAACTGATCTTTCTTCTGACCTAACACAGCTCAATGTGGAAAATACTTGCTGATATAATTCAATACATTCAAATCAAAACTCGTAACATTTCATCACCATTGGCTTGACCCTATACATGAATCAATCCTGATGAATGGTCATGCCTTCAAAGATACTCGAAGTGCTAGTGGGATTAAAGCTTACTCCTAACCTCAAATGGAACGCGAGTAAATTTATGGAAGAATGGTCGGTTTATAGTAGCGCTCCAGAAAATACCTGACTCCCGCGGCAATGCTCTATCTTTATATGAATCATATCCGACAAAGAATGGAGTATTGTTGCCATATCTCGGTTGGTGCTGCCCTATGCTCACTGAAAGTCTAGGTACCAGAGCAATGAGCTTATCCGATCAATTAACTTGAAAGTATTTATAAAACTAAATAAGTCAGGAATCCATACAACGCTGGAAAAGGGACAAACTGAAATGCTAGATGAGGACTAATAATATTGCTGATTCCTTTTTTGGATTTTATCAAGAAGCTCCAGATAAATAACAGATGCACCAGACCACATGGAACAGCAATATTCTAAGCATAGAATAATGGTACATCTATAGATATGTAGGATAGATCCCGAAGAGAATGATTATTCTAAAACAACTAATCTAATAACTCTCCAGATTTTATTTTCAATCGTTAAACAGGCGAAGACATTGTTAATATTTTTTGCATGTAGACTGTTTAATCAATATAAGGTTGAGTAAAAATCTTTGCGTTCATCTATATATTCGAAGACGCGGGAGCTCACACAGCTCAACAACACATTTGATTTGGTGGGAACCTTTTCCTGGAAGTCCTGAAACAAATTAGTAAAAATCACACAGCAGTGTTGATATTCTTGTGTCGGCAGCAGATAAATTACAGTACCATGTTTGGAAAGGTTTTTATTTACCCACAAAAGTATATGGCATTGTCGGTCTCAAAAGACCCCAGTGATCTTCACCCAAAAGGTTACACCGTTGCACCTGTTATGGTTCCACAGGCCCACACAGCAATGAAAATCTCGATTGCAATCAATGCATGTGAAGATGCTCTATCCCGATGTTGCTGTAATTACTTTTTTTTCGAGTTCACTTCATTCCGGCTACACGACCGCATCCTTCACTCCTCGTTTCATCACTAGGTTGAAATCGTTTCTCCAGTGTAAGTGATCATTGGCAACGTCTTCCAATCTCTTCATGTCGATGTCCATCAGCCTCGTATCACTTTGGCAGACTTGACTCGAAGATGATGATGGCCAGTTCCCCACACAGAAGACCTTCGGAATACTCCCATTAATAGACTGCTGTTTCCCGTGTTTTGCCGTCGCAGTGAAGCGACACTTGAGTGCTCTCTCTAAGGCACAAGCCTGCGCAGGGTTTTATGAGAGATCGTCGTTTAGCCATGCAGCACAACTCCCCTCTTCACGCTACCGATGTTGTCCAAGGAAAATATAGAGTCCAATACATCTTATCATCGGCGTCGTCGAAAAAACAAAAGATATATATATATATATCCCTCCTATCACGCTCATGGAGTGTGAGGAAATAGCAAGGCAGTGTCGGCTCAGTTCGTTCGAGAGACAATAGTGAGGCAGCGTCGGCCCAGTTCATTCTCTTTACTACCAGTTATTAAACTTTATTATCAGTTATAAAATCTCTTGCTGCGTGTTCGCTCTTTAACAGTGCCTTATTTATAAAAGTTTTTGCAATAATTATGTCTTCGATTCTCTCTATTATAATAATGACACTGGGCATATATAGGAGGGATATATATATATATATATATATATATATATATATATATATATATATATATCCCTCCTGTCATGCTCAGAGGCCTGGATTTTGTTTTTATTTTTTCTTTTGTCCTAATTTAACATATTCAATAACAGGTTCATCAATGAATATGTTGTCAATTAGCTTTAGACGGCATATCGATATAAATATTTTATTATTTTTACTATAATGGCCCCTCTTGTTATATATATATATATATATATATATATATATATATATATATATCCCTCCTGTCATGCTCAGAGGCCTGGATTTTGTTTTTCTTTTTTCTTTTGTCCTAATTTAACATATTCAATAACAGGTTCATCAATGAATATGTTGTCATCATTTTAGACGGCATATTTGATATAAATATTTTGCTGTTATTTTTGACGGCATGGCCTCTCTTGTTATATATATATATATATATATATATATATATATATATATATATATATATCCCTCCCGTCATGCTCAGAGGCCTGGATTTTGTTTTTTCTTTTTTCTTTTTGTCCTAATTTAACATATTCAATAACAGGTTCATCAATGAATATGTTGTCATCATTTTAGACGGCATATCGATATAAATATTTTGCTGTTATTTTTGACGGCATGGCCTCTCCTTGTTATATATATATATATATATATATATATATATATATATATCCCTCCTGTCATGTGCTCAGAGGCCTGGATTTTGTTTTTCTTTTTCTTTGTCCTAATTTAACATATTCAATAACAGGTTCATCAATGAATATGTTGTCATCATTTTAGACGGCATATCGATATAAATATTTTGCTGTTATTTTTGACGGCATGGCTCTCTTGTTATATATATATATATATATATATATATATCCTCCCGTCATGCTCAGAGGCCTGGATTTTGTTTTTCTTTTTCTTTGTCCTAATTTAACATATTCAATAACAGGTTCATCAATGAATATGTTGTCATCATTTTAGACGGCATATCGATATAAATATTTTGCTGTTATTTTTGACGGTATGCCGGCCCTCTTGTTATATATATATATATATATATATATATATATATATATCCCTCCTGTCATGCTCAGAGGCCTGGATTTTGTTTTTTCTTTTTCTTTTGTTCTAATTTAACATATTCAATAACAGGTTCATCAATGAATATGTTGTCATTACTTTAGACGGCATATCGATATAAATATTTTGCTGTTATTTTTGACGGCATGGCCCCTCTTGTTATATATATATATATATATATATATATATATATATATATCCTCTGTCATGCTCAGAGGCCTGGATTTTGTTTTTCTTTTTTCTTTTTGTCCTAATTTAACATATTCAATAACAGGTTCATCAATGAATATGTTGTCATCATTTTAGACGGCATATCGATATAAATATTTTGCTGTTACTTTTTGACGGCATGGCCCCTGTTAAATATATATATATATATATATATATATATATATATATATCCTCCTGTCATGCTCAGAGGCTCGGATTTTGTTTTTCTTTTTCTTTTTGTCCTAATTTAACATATTCAATAACAGGTTCATCAATGAATATGTTATTATCATTTTAGACGGCATATCGATATAAATATTTTGCTGTTATTTTTAATGGCATGGCCCCTCTTGTTATATATATATATATATATATATATATATATATATATCCCTCCTGTCATGCTCAGAGGCCTGGATTTTTTGTTTTTCTTTTTCTTTTTGTCCTAATTTAACATATTCAATAACAGGTCTATCAATGAATATGTTGTCATCATTTTAGACGGCATATCGATATAAATATTTTGTTGTTATTTTTGACAACGGCCCTCTTGTTATATATATATATATATATATATATATATATATATATATATATATATATCCCTCCTGTCATGCTCAGAGCCTGGATTTTGTTTTTCTTTTTTCTTTTGTCCCAATTTGAATATATTCAATAACAGGTTTACCAATGAATATGTTGTCATCATTTTAGACGGTATATCGATATAAATATTTTGTTGTTATTTTGGACGGCATGGCCCCTCTTTGTTATATATATATATATATATATATATATATATATATATATATATATATCCCTCCTTGTCATGCTCAGAGGCCTGGATTTTGTTTTTCTTTTTCTTTGTCCTAATTTAACATATTCAATAACAGGTTCATCAATGAATATGTTGTCATCATTTTAGACGGCATATCGATATAAATATTTTGCTGTTATTTTTGACGGTATGGCCCCTCTTGTTAAATATATATATATATATATATATATATATATATATCCCTCCCGTCATGCTCAGAGGCCCGGATTTTGTTTTTCTTTTTCTTTTTGTCCTAATTTAACATATTCAACAACAGGTTCATCAATGAATATGTTGTCATCATTTCCTTAGACGGCATATCGATATAAATATTTTGTTGTTATTTTTGACGGTACGGCCCCTCTTGTTATATATATATATATATATATATATATATATATATATCCCTCCTGTCATATCAGAGGCCCGGATTTTGTTTTTCTTTTTCTTTGTCCCAATTTAACATATTCAATAACAGGTTCATCAATGAATATGTTGTCATCATTTTAGACGGTATATCGATATAAATATTTTGCTGTTATTTTTGACGGTATGGTCTCTCTCCTTGTTATATATATATATATATATATATATATATATATATATATATATATCCCCCCCGTCATGCTCAGAGGCCCGGATTTTGTTTTTCTTTTTCTTTTGTCCTAATTTAACATATTCAATAACAGGTTCATCAATGAATATGTTGTCATCATTTTAGACGGTACATCGAGAGCAATATTTTGTTGTTATTTTTGACGGCATGGTTCTCTGTTATATATATATATATATATATATATATATATATATATATATATCCCTCCTGTCATGCTCAGAGGCCTGGATTTTTGTTTTTCTTTTTGTCCTACTTAACATATTCAATAACAGGTTCATCAATGAATATGTTGTCATCATTTCTAGACGGCATATCGATATAAATATTTTGTTGTTATTTTTCGACGGCATGGCCCCTCTTGTTAAATATATATATATATATATATATATATATATATATATATATATATATATATCCCTCCTGTCATGCTCAGAGGCCTGGATTTTGTTTTTCTTTTTCTTTTGTCCTAATTTAACATATTCAATAACAGGTTCATCAATGAATATGTTGTCATCATTTTAGACGGCATATCGATATAAATATTTTTTGTTGTTATTTTTTGACGGCATGGCCCCTCTTGTTATATATATATATATATATATATATATATATATATATATATCCCTCCTGTCATGCTCAGAGTTCGGATTTTGTTTTTTCTTTTTCTTTTGTCCTAATTTAACATATTCAATAACAGGTTCATCAATGAATATGCTGTCATCATTTTAGACGGCATATCGATATAAATATTTTGCTGTTATTTTTGACGGCATGGCCCCTCTTGTTAAATATAAATTAATTGTAAATAGGTGGGCTACAATAGCAAAAATATTTTTCATTCAATTGCAACACATTTTGTCAGACCATAAAACAGAGACTCTATATTTACTATATTTAATAAAAATTGCATGTCAAAGCAGTTAATTTATAGACTCATTATATATAATATCAGAAAATCAAGGTACTTACGAGCCATAGTCAATTGTAATTGTTTTCGTTTGGGAGTCAAATGAATGGAGAAGTCCTCGGATTATCATAGCCCACTGGATACCAAGAGAAGCAGTCAAAAGATTGAAACTGACACTAGAAAAACCATATCTTTTCAGGAAGGTCATTAGAAAACCAAAACCGATAAATATCATCACATGGACATCTTGGATCACTGAAAGGAAAAGTCGGAACAGGATTATAAAATACGAATAAACTGAACCGCTGAAAGTGTTGTGCATTCGTTTACTACAGCATAAAATTTTGCCTAGAAGTGTATTTGCATTGCAAGATTTAAAAAAGGAATTTTGCTTTGAAATATCAGTGAGTGTAAAACCCATGTGCAGGCTAGATTTTGTTTTGACGAACAGAGTCAGAGAAGTCAGTACCCGAAGTGTGACAGAATGGGACGTAAGTAACACCTGTCGATCGAGGCTCACTTATTTAATAGTTTAGAGAGACAACAGTTAGCAGGTGAAATTGTGTTTAGCATTTGAGTTCAGATCTCACACACACACACACACACACACACACACACACACACACACACAGAAAGAGAGAGAGAGAGAGAGACAGACAGACAGTCAGACAGTCAGACAGAACACGGACGCTGCCCGTTGGCTCCCTTTGACCCTCCGATCAATCCTCCTACTGATTATGACAAAGCTTCATTGGCGTATGTAGATAGTATTTTAGTTAATATTAAATAGTTTTATCTTATGCAGACAGGTATAGAATATATATAAATGAAGTGCATTACTAGAGATTGTATTATACAAATGTATTATAAATGATTTTTCTGTAAAATGATATCGAAAATCAGAAAGAAAAAAACCGTTAGAATCAGTAACACTATTATAAAAATATTCTATATACCGTGTCTTTTCAATACGTTGGTAATCATAGTTCTCTACAATCTCCTATCTTTTGTAGCTCTTAGTAACGTTTGATCGCCCGGTTTACACTCCACCCACGTCTACTGAACAGGTGAAGAGGCTCATCCCTTGTTCCCTGTTTAGGATGTGGTTTCCGGCTTTCTTTTTTCCAATCTTTTCACTCTTTTTTTTTGTCAATTGAAGTAGATAGATTAAACTATCGTCCGGTTCACACTCCACCCACGTCTATTGAACAGGTGAAAAGGCTCATCCCTTGTTTCCAGTTTGGGATGTGGTTTCCGGCTTTCTCTTTTCCAATCTTTTCACCCTTTTCTTTTTTTTCAATTGGAGTAGATAGACTAAACTATCGCCCGGGTCACACTCCACTCTCGTCTATTGAACAGGTGAAGAGGCTCATCCCTTGTTCCCTGTTTAGGATGTGGTTTTCGGCTTCCTCTTTTCCAATCTTTTCACTCTTACGTAGGCCCCTGCGCATCAGTGGTGTTACCGCCTTGCTAGGAGTGATATGATTAAAAAAAATCCTTGTTTACAATTTATTTACCCAAGTTCGTTATATAGGTTGCCGTTTTCCTTTGTTCCTTCCTGTGGGTGTCAAATTCTCCAAGACTTCTATCTTCAGTATGAGTTATAGAGATCTCAACTGTCTGTAATTCAATGTATAATTGTTATTTTTGTTTTAATTCTTCTTAAAACTACTTCATTACTCAGGTATTCAATTTATAGTATTCTCAGCATCGTTCTGTAGAACTACGTCTGATGCTTCAATCTCTTCGTCCGTGAGATTTTCCAGTATTCACTTTTATGAAGGAGGAGTTATATTACATGCGCCTAATAACCTTACTCCAGTCAGTAGTAAAAATCATAGAATTAGCGTATTTGACGGTATGAGAGACGAACAGGCATATTAGACCGCAGACCCATTTCATCAGAACTTATTCGGGAAAAAATACAGCAGGCTGTGAGCACATTACAAATAATTGTAAAGTTACTCGTTTATCTGTTCCAAATTGCAAATATGGAATATATCCATCATTGTAATACATAAATAAATCGCCACTTTATAAGGCCAGGAATTAATGATACCACGACAGACAATTTTTTCCGCTGGTTTCTCCAGAAACTATGAAGCTATACCTAAAACAAAACAAGAAATCGTTGATCCGAGTTTAAATTCCACTTGAATTCGTTGCATTCACTTACGCGCAAATACCATTAAGAAAGGTATTAATCCGTCTCTACCCTCCAGCTATGGGTTAAATAACAGGAGAGATTTGGTTCTATATCTTTGGTTGGCAACCAATCTAATGGCAACCTACTGTGGGAAAAATTTTTTCAAGACATGATCGCTCAAGTACGGGCTATATATAATAAATCAGTCTGTCAGTTAAGTGCCATACGTAATACACTTTTTGGGTGATCATGTCTCAAAAGAGACATGACTGTCTGGGCAGAAGATTATCCCGCAGTAAGTTGCCAGCCAAACCTATAGAACCCAATCTGTCCTGTTATTCAACCCATTACTGGAGGGAAGAGACGGATGAATACTTTTCCCAAGAGTATTTACGCGTAAGTGAATCCAAGGAATATATATATATATATTGTAACAAAGTTGTGGAACTTGTAAGTTTTTTAACCTGCTTTTCATGCATTTACTTTTATAAAGAGTGCTCGATACAAATAGAGCGTTATATTGTAATAGTTGTTACAGTGGTTTATAAATTCATAGAATCACTACACAACAATTTTCGCGTTTCGAAGATAACCTTGTTTTTAGGTGCTTCTCTTCGGATATATATATATATATATATATAATCGCCGACTGACGCCAATTCGGTCGAGTTTCAATCCTGGGTTAAAAGAAATCGCAGTGTAACAGTACTGATGAGCTGTGATACAGCGAAACAGATATGTCTGCGGATGACTATATATATATATATATATATATATATATATATATATGAGTACAAATTCTGAATAAATAGAAGTCTTCTAGAGTGTAAGTCGCAGTCGTTAGCATAAAGAAACATACAGACAATAAGACAATCTAAGTGCTAAGAGCATTGAGATCAATGACCAGTAAAAGTAAGTACGTCTGTTATTTGAGCCGATTAATTGAATTAAAAGCTTCGCATCTTCGCAACTAAATGTTTCTTTATAAATCAGGCAAATGTAAACGACTATAATTTCAATTACCACTTAGGTCTGAGATTTGAAAAGATTGTTTGTATTTATTTATTAGATTCTAAAAAAGTTTTTTTTTCTTGCCGTATGTCGGTCTGTGTCACAAGTATAGCATGTATAGACTTGTACTACATTTGTTCAATTCTATGCATCTCGCGACAAAAACAAATACCTTCTTCGACATACCATCTTATATTGTAAAACATTTTTTAACCTGTTTGTACGTGCTTTCTAGACATTTTTCTCTGTAGACGTGACTGTTTGGTTCTATTAAGAATGTGGCCATTTATTTTTGTTGTGATTATGAGCGTTGGTAGAAAGTTATGGCAGCCAAATTTTCCCAAGTGCTCACTAATTGCTCACCTCTTTTGCGCAATGGGACAGAATACTGCTTTTCTAATTGTTAACTGTACTAAGAACATCGACAGTAAGTTAATGAAATCAACCTCAGTTTGAATTCGAACAAGATGTAGTGTAAAGTAGTTGAAACATCTTTCACTGCCTCCAGGTAAGCATTCAGTACTTCATCACCACCACGAAATTCAAATATTACACGATAATATCAGTGGCACTAAAAAGATATTGCTATAGTTCAAGGAAAAACATATCTGTAATTTGACACTTCTTTTTTATATGCTGTACCACTTCAGAACGTGAGCGACCATGGCTCTCCGCAACTTCCTGTACTTTATAACTCTTAGCAATATTTTTTCTTTTTAGCATCTCTCCCACTCCCTGTTCTTCCATTTATTCGCATAAGCACTTTAGATGAGTGCACCGTTGCTTGCCTCTTTCGCTTTTTTCTTCAGTATCTCTTGTGAGTGCTCTCGATGGCAACTTATCCTTGGTAGCTGTTAAAACACTTATTTTTTGCTATCCTTCCCAATATCTTTTATTTTCATCCATCAACCCAAGCTCACGGGGTAGGTTGTTCGCTGTTATTCTCTGTCTCTTCTTCATTTTCCAAATCAACCGTCTTCATTATCGGTCCAAAAAATTCTCTGATTCTAAGTGTGTTGACCCATTTGTTTCCATTTTCGTTAAAACTTCCTCATCGTTACATGCACAGTCCATGATATTATCATCATCTTTATATAGAACCACATTTCACTTGCTTCCTGTTCTTCTATGAGGAAATCTTTCAGCATATACTGCCATATAGGAGTCCTGTTTTTAGAAGTGATGTAGTCTTTATTAAAACGTCTCTTTGATTTTGTGCGTGTGTTGTGGTGCAGTGGATATCGGTTTGGAACGAGGAATCGGAGTGCCGAGTTCGAATTCCACTTTAATTCATTGCATTCATTTACGCGAAAATACTCTTAGGAAAGGTATTAATCAGTCGCTTCTTCCTCCAGCTATGTGTCAAATAGCAGGACAGATTGTGTTCTCCAGCCTTGGTTGTCAACCAGTATACCACAGAAGCTAATGGCAAACTACTGCAGGAAGTTCTTCAGCCCAGTCAGTCATGTCTCTTTCGAGATATGATCACCCAAATGTGTATCACGTATGGCAGTTAACCGGTCAGTTGATATGTTCCGGAATGGGATATATCTCAATACGAGGTTGCTAAGTAGTTAAGGCAAATGTAATCCGGTAGAACAATCTAGTCAGTAGTCGTAATCGTTGTATTTGTCGTATGCAGTGTCCTGAGACGCAGGCGTAGTCAGTAGACCTCTAGTGATAGATATTTAGATCTCACGCACTCACTCTATCGACGTCCTTGCCTTCGTCTGTATATATGGCTGATACCAGCCAATCAGATTTCATTGAGAGGGAAACAAGGTGTGTCCATGTTCCTTATATATTCATTACATCATCAGTAAAATCTGATTATCTTCTTTAAGACGTAGAAGATTCATTCATTTGAAGACATTTTTAAACATTGATCTGAGGAAACGAATGTATATGGCTCATATAAAGAATACAATTTGAACCCTGTCAAACACTGACAAGAACATTTTCCCAATAAAATCAATTTGAATTGAAATATTAAAAGTTGTCCAGAATCTAGCTACATTTTATAACCATGTTCATTTAGACTCTCTTGCTCGCCTATGACGTTTTTGATTCATTCATTTGAAGCCATTTTAATCATTGATCTGAGGAAACGAATGTATATGGCTTATATAAAGAATACAATTTGAACCCTGTCAAACACTGACAAGAACATTTTCCCAATAAAATCAATTTGAGTTGAAATATTAAAAGTTGTCCAGAATCTAGCTACGTTTTATAACCATGTTCATTTGGACTCTCTTGCTCGCCTATGACGTTTTTCGTGCGTCAGTCAGAAAGGAAAAAGAAAAAAAGCAAGTATTTAAATGTTGACCAAAGTTTTCTTTATATATAGAAAATAGAAAAGTTGATATAAAATGCCTTTTTCTATGCTCTTGGTTTTTGTAAACAACGTCATGCTGCTGCACAAGCAATAAAATGATGAATAAACTTCAAAGTCATTTCTAAGAAGATTTTCAATAACAATGGGCAAAAGATATGAATGTGAACATTCATGTCAGCCACAAAAACACAAAGAAACAAACAGACACAGACACGCACACATATAAATATGAATAGTTTTGACGTATTTTCATGCTCGGAGTTTTGTATATCCAGATGCATTTGAATTCTTATTTTATAGGCCATGTCCGATCACGTCATTTTCATGATTTTCCTCACTTTCTATCTTTTGTTGATCTAATTAACTTTTAAAATTTTAATCTCATTATTTTTATTTGTCCTGCTATCCATTAACTAAAACTAACTAAATGGGTTACTCACGGATTACCCTTCTCTTGCCTTCAATGGCTTTGCTGTACTTTTTCTGTAAATACTTTCATGGTCATAAGATTTCATAAATTCAAGCGTAAAAGTACCATTGTCAGATAGCTCACGAAACCTTTTCTTCTAAAACTCTCTCCTAGCTTCTTGTGTGTGTTAAATTCTCTAGGCCTTCTTTCCTCAGTATGTATCCCAGAAATTTTCACTGTTTCTCATTGATTGTAATTATCATATTCTTAATAGTTACTGTTTTCTTTAAAATTTTCTCATTATTAAGGTTCGTCGAAGAAATATCTTTGTCGCTTCAAGCCTTTTATTCACCTGTCATATAAAGCTTCTTCAACTGTCACATAAGTTTTCTTCAACTGTCAAATAAGGCTTCTTCACCTCCCATATATTTAGTTGGTTGAGCTTCTTTAACGGCATAGTAATCTCAATGCAGAAATGCAGAAATCTAAATATTTCGAAAATAGTTTTATGGCTTCAACTAGATAAAATTTATTGTTGGTCATTTTGCACAAAATTTATTGTTGGTTATTTTGTATAAAATGTATTGTTGCTAATTCTGTTTTAAAAATATATTGTTGCTAATTTTATTATAAATAATTCTTTTTATATAAAAATGTATTACTGGTATTTTTGCTATAAAAATGTATTTTTATACTTTCATAGTGTTTGGGGATTCACTGTTTACCCACAGTTGGGACCCTAACAGATGCCAGCACACCTGGTTAGAGTAGACCTGGGGAAATCAGCAATTATGGGGTAGTTCTATGGTGAAAACCACTACTCTCCCGTTCAAAAGCCTTGCTGTTGGGCGTAGTTCATCGTCATACCAATCTGCCATGTAAGGCTTCTTTACTTGTCACATAAGAGATTAGATATTATAGTTGGTTAAAGAAATTTTCTTTATTTCTAAGGTAATTTTCCTTTAAACTTTGACGTTGCTTAGATGTCCTCTCTGTTATTCTCAACATTTTTTTCAATAGAAACACAACGCGTTTTAGAAATCTACTTATCAAGTCTTAAGAAATCAGTAAGATTTACATGAATAGATCAATACTATGAAATTATTTTCAGATCTAAATGCCGAAAGGTTTTAGTTACATTTTGTTTTATTTGTTATGGAAATTAAAGCAAATTTCCCACGTTGAGACTGCTTTATCATACAAAGTCAAAGATCAAGTAGAAGTTGCATCATCTAAAATTGACCGAGAAAAGATTAAACTATTTCACAGCTGATGGTGCTATCGATGATAACCTGTCATTATTTATATAATCTAATCTTATATAATAAATGAAACTTTGTTTGTGTGTATATGTGTGTGTGTCTGTGTGTGTGTCCGTTACCTATAGACTCTGAAACGACTGAACAAATTTTCTTGAAAATTTACACATTTGTACTATAAGCATCTGCGAGTGTTCTTAACTAGGTTTTGTGTAGCGGTACCCCCGATAAATATCGAAAATCGATAATCGAAAGAATCGGGTTATAGAAGGAGTGGTCCGATTTTAATCAAATTTGATACACTCATAGACAAAGACATAAGAAACGATATTCAGAAGTTTCAAGGTTGCAGTTCTTACAATAGTGCAAAAAATCGAATATATATATATATATATATATATATATATATATATATATATATATATATAAGGCAAGATGTGTGTCTGTTTATTTTCCTGTATGTCTGTATTTTTTTTCAGCCCTTTTATTTTAGTTTTTGCTTTGGGTTTGGCTCTACGTAGGTATAATTGTAGTTCTTGGTCTCAGCCATAATACCATTTACTCAGAGGGCTTATTTAGCCTTCAAAATTCAGTTTACGACGAAACAACTTATTTGATATCGATACCAGGAAATCAAAATTTGACTTACATCCATTCATTTTTCTTTTAATCTACAGTTTCGCTTTAACTGGAAACAACTATTGCTTTTTAGTCTTTCGTGCCAACGTCCAAAGGGTCTGAGCTCCGGACCACGGATTAGTTTTATAGCTTTCATTACACCCTAGCAACGCCGGGCTATACTGCTAGTATAGATATATGAAAACAAACATTTTTATGTTATTTTATTGCGGGCAGCCTAATGGTTGACAATATAACTAATGAAAATGTGGAACAGAGCCCAAGTTTTGGCTGTGGTAGTTTACTCTCAATCCAAAATAATGTCTTTAGGAAACGCATATATGCACGTCTCTTTCCCCGCTAATTATGTGTCAAGAGCTGTCCACTCGGAAACCATTTGAACAGTAACTATCCAATATTCTGTAGGCACTTTCGGTTTACGATTATTTACACTCTCTCTTTGTCATATCTATTCACTCAAATTTCTTAATTAGAGTACATAATGTTCCACTGAATGTGCGTTGTGGTGCAGTGGATATCGGCTCGGAACGAGAAATCGGAGACCGCGTTCGAATTCCAGTTGAATTCCTTGCAGTCATTTACGCGCGAATACCCTTGGGAAAGGTATTAATCCGTCTCTTTCCTCCAGCTATGAGTTAAATAACAAGACAGAATGGGTTCTTTCGTATTGACTGAGTCAGTCATGTCTCTTGAGACATGATCACCCAAGCGTGTATCACGTATGGCACTTAACTGACTGACTGAATGTTTCATTCCGCTTCCTTTTCCTGAAGAATGTCATGTGAGTGTTAAATTCTCCAGACCAACTTTTTTTTATTGTATTCATGTTTCTTCATGAATTGCAAGAATAAGTCCTTTTTCGCTTACTATTGTCCTTAAAATTTCCTCGCTCTACATGTGTTCCGTCGCGGTATTTATCTAGGGAGGGGGACAGTTCAACATTCGCGACGATATAGGAGATTAGATTTTACAATGCAATGAAGCAATGATATATAAATATTCTTTTTTTCTCAAATTTCTTTGTTCTTCACATTTAGTGTTCATATTATTCTCGATATTCCTCGCATTTTAATAATCTTCATATTTCTCAAGAAATTAGTTCGTCGTCAGAGGTACATAATGTAATCAAAATTATGAAATGCTATTACAAAAAAAAACCAAAAAAAATACCAGCAATTCAATATATATTTGCAAAAAGAAAATAAATATTACCAGCAATAGATTTGACTCTCGACAAAAACTCTCTTTACAAAAATAAGTCAATGAAACCTGATCTACAAATTGATATTTCTATAAAAAAAAAAATTCGGCAGACCTTAAGGGGACTACCACCATCTTTAAATTTGTTGTTTTTCCTTTTTTTTTTTTTTTTACTTTTTTCAGTGCAATCTTATCGATTACACCCTAAACTTTCCGATGGACAAAAAAAAAAAAGGAAAAATTGGGAAAAATTTCTATATTTAAACAATTTTAGATGTGGGGTGCTCAGTTTTTCATACAACGTTGTAGTAAACCGATCCTCCATTTTGGAACCACTCACCGGTACGGCATTACCACCACCTGTAAATTTGTTGATTATCAAATTTTTTAAAACTTTTTTCAGTGCAGTTTCATCGATTAAATCCTAAACTTTCCGATTGACAAAGAAAATTTGGAAAAATTTCAATATTTAAGCAATTTTAGGTGGGAGGGGGCTCAGTTTTGCATACAACTTTCAGTAAATAGATAATGTTCAATTAACTTTTTTGCATGTGCATATTCAACAACTGAAGGCTTAGCGAAGTTTTTGAATAAAGCCATTCTTGGAGTTTCCGAGGAAGATGCCATTGTAAGAACTGAAGAAAACTTGAAAAAAAAAAAAACACAAAAACAAAAACAAGAGCAACAACTCGTCCCGCCCCCCCCCCCCAAAAAAAACAAAAAAAACAAACAAAGCGACCCTAACGCGAGTGGTTTAAAAATGAAGCATCGATTTACTATAACGTTGTATGAGAGACTTAGCCCCTCCTAAAATAGTTTAAAATTTAAATTTTTTCAATTTTTTTTTGATAATTGGAAACCTTATGTAATAATCGATAAGACTGCGTTAAAAAAGTTAAAAAAAAAAAACAAATTTAAAGGTGGTGGTAGTCTCCTTCAGGTCCGCCAAAAATTCATATTTTATTCATACGAACTTAAAAAATCTTGTCGGCATTAAATAATACATCGAGGTTGATATGCCACAAAAATAAATAAAAAAAATAAATAAATAAATAAAAAATAAACCAATCAAATGACACCGTATTCCATCTTACATCCGGGTAGTTAACAAAGACATTTATAAAGGTAAAATGAATCCCGCATTGGACGAAATTTGAAGAAATACTCATGGAGGTTTCGGATAGAAGTATTTTCCTAAAATCAGGATTTCAATAATTAAATACTAGGATCTTTTTAAAGTAGGATGTGTGTGTAAAGAAACTTGAGAAACAGTGTAGCATGTGTGCTTAATTACAGAGTGAAAGTGTGGAATAGCACGTACATGAATAGAGGTCAATCTACTTGGTCAGGCTCATACGTCAGTACCACCCTGACCCGCAAAATTCTGTAGATGTTGCCTCTGTGGAGAGAGAGATTGAGAGAGAGCGAGGGTGGAGAACTGTGAATCATATATTCAATGCATGTAGCAAGTTAGCCTCAAAAGAATGCATAGCAGGATAGGAGCAGTCATCAACTGGAAACTGTGCAATTGAATTTCGCAATGTAGACAAATCATATCAGCACAAATCAGAGACTGTGTTGAATAACAAAAATAAAAAGTACATTGGGATTTCGACACTTAGACTTTAAAACAGGAAGACCGTAATTGATAATTGTAAATTAAGAAAAAAAACCTACCAGAGTAAGAATTTAGTCAAATCACCAGATCACCGAATAAATATAAAGAAGAAGAAAAAAATATTTTAAAATTTCATCAGGACCTTACCTAGGAGCAAAGAAAGACAGAAAATATTAGAATCGTGTCTATGAGAGTAGACGTAATTACAGCTCAACTAAAATACTTGAATCAATTTTAAAATAGCGATGGATATTTGAGAACGTATATCCAATTGGGTTGCTGGGGTCTACGATAATAGTGAGGAAAGTGCTGGCGATTTGTTACTCACTTTTCAGGGATAATCACCGCGCAGATGATGTAAGTGATGGAGCTGATAAATCTATGAAATAAAAGATTGAATATAGTGCCACTAATCTTCGGTGCATTCGAAATCCCAAGGTTCTTTGCAACGAAACTGGAGGATTTAGATATCGATGAACGATTTAAATCTACACAAACCACAAAAGATCTAAAACTATAAAAATATTTAGGAGAGTTTTGGTTATTTGTGAATACTTGCTGTTAGAAAACCCGACTGAGTGATGACAATGATACCCTTTGTTTCGCCTAAGTAGACAAAAGTTATTAGCGTCAATTTGAGATTTTCTTAGAAAATAAAAATTAGAAAATACATTGGGATTTCGACACCCAGACTAATCATTCCATTCCATCAAGAATGATTTACTGATGGTATATTTAAAAAAAAAACAAAAAAAAACAAACTGTCATACTGGGGATTCAGCTGACCTAGGAGACCACCTAATAAACAGAACCGAGAAAAATTATCAATGTATCAGGACCCTATAAATGTATCCAGAGCTAAGAACGATAGAGAATATGAATTTTCGAATCGTGCTTGTGAGAATTAGAACTCGACTAAAAATAGTAGAATCCATCTTAAAAATGCAAAGGAGGTTTAAGAACGTAATACCCATTACATTACTGATACGATGATACTGAGGAAGGTGCTGGAGATTTGTTACTCACTTTCCACCAGACAGCTCATGTAAATTCATGAATTTGATAAAATCATGAGAATAAAAATTTAAAAAAAACCGGTTTGTTAGTTCGAAAGGTGGGCGCGGCAATATTAACCTCATTTTGCGGGCAATGAAGTACTTTCGAGTAGAATAAATGAATCAATGTTATTTATTAGTAACAATAAATTTATCAACGCATCAGAAGTTAGAGCAGTAACTAAAAATTAAAATTACGTTTAGACTTTTATCGAATGACTGTGTGAAAGCAAGCGTTTTAGATGCGTTCTGATGCGTTGATAAATTTATAGTTTTAGACCCGTCGACAGAGACATCCATTTTACACAACGACAACTGCTTGGAAATCATGTCTAATATAATCTTATAATTGTGGTTATCCCTTTCTAATTTTGCATGATTGTTGCGCCCTACCAGTACCTAATAGATAATGCTCGTATTTCATTTTGATCACGTGAAAAGACATGACATATCAGTAACGCTACTTGGTTTCAGTAAAAAAAAAAAGAAAAAATATGTTTACCGTCTCCTACCTATAACTAAAAAAATATATTATTCCGTTTTCATAATATGAGAAGATAACAAAAATATTAAAAGCGCTACTTGGTCTCAGTGAGAAATACAAAAAAGAAAGTTTTTGGAAGTTTTTAATGTCTGTTTCAGTAAAATGAAAAAAGTTGTTAAATCTTTTTTCATTTCTAGTCATTTCTTAAAGTAATGAACAGCATTCATATTTATGATTGTGACTGCAATATTTTGTTAAAAGAAAATATTTAACGATGTGACAGGGAAATTATGTGGATATTTTATGGTCGTAGAGTTAGACATGAGCTTATTCAATCATTATATGAAGAATTAAGATTCATCAAAAGTATAAAATAAAAAGAAAAACTGTAATTTTCACGTCTATTGAACAGGTGAAGAGGCTCATCCCTTGTTCCCTGTTTAGGATGTGATTTCCGGCTTTCTCTTTTCCAATCTTTTCATTCTTACGTAGCCCCCTGTGCATCAGTGGCGTTACCGCCTTGCTTGGGGTGATATGATTAAAAAAAAACTAATCATAATAATAATAATATGACGCTGCACCAGGGATGGCTTACATAGTTTCTTCTTCTTCTTCTTCTTCTTCTTTGTTCCCTGTCCCTTCAGGACGTAGGCGATCATGGTTCTCCATGTCTCCCTATCCCTTGTGGCTCCCAGTATGCTTGCTCCTGTTACTCCTGGCAACCCCCGTTCCGTCATCCACTTGATCAGGCCCTGCAGATATGTTATCCGCTGCCTTCCTCTATCTGGCCAGTCAGTATCAGGTTCTCCAGGCTTTCCTTCCTCATTGCGTGTCCCAGGAACTTCAGTTGTCTCTTCCTGATGCATAGCTTATCTTGATTTATTGGAGATGTTAACATGTACATATTCTGTCTTGGTGAATTAAGATGAGCTATAGAGCGTATCCAGTTCAGTACGTGACCTTAAACTCTTGAGCATGCTGCTAGGGATTGACGCACTGTCTGTTCATGAACGGGAGTAGTGGATGTATATCATAGCCAGGTGTCGAGAGGTTTGTTCTTTTAAATTTTGAAGAAGGATGAGTTAGAAATGGAGTCGTTATTCTTGTTATTAAATATAGCACTACAACAAGAAGCATTGGCTCCATCACTGAAGACTCCTTCACTTACGTTGCATTTAGATAAAATCTGAAGAAGTCCCAACCTCAGGTTTGAAATTTCACAAAATCCGAACCAGGTGTCAAAAAAAGAGAAGGTATCAAGTTCCTGGATTCCTGAAACTAATGAAAGTATTGGAATAGTAATACTTTTTATGGTTACGTAATTTCTTCACACTAATATGTTCTCCCAAATTATTGACAGTGGTATGTTGTTATCTGAGTTTCGAATCGCTCGTTCTGGTTTTGTAGTTGAGATGTGTTTCTTATTTTGTGATGAACACATCCTTTGCCGTTTTCTGTTGATATGCAAAACTTATTTTTCATCATCTGTCACAATGCGATGCAAAAATAAAGTAGTTCAAAGATTGATGCGGTTGTGTTAGACTTTCAAGCAAAAGCTGATTAGGAACTCAAAAATTTTCTTTTTCTAAGTTTGTCCTTAATTGCACTATAACAACACACTATCGGATAAAAGAGATTTTAAACTAATTCTGTGCGCAGTTTCTTTGCAGTCCTCTAGGGTTCTGGGTTAGCTGGTTGACTCAAAATAAATATCCGTGAAATAAGAAATTAGCTTCCAAATGCCTTAATATATTTGTTTTAACATTTTTACATTATATTAAATTACAGAAATATTTTAAAGTAACCAGATTAACATGTGAATTAACAATTCATTCAGAAAGATTGATGCGTCGTGTATATTCAGAACGTAATTGATTATGGCTCTCCGCAACTTCCTATCAGTTTTCTTTGTTTCTTAGATGTTATTCGCTGCTTTCCTCTGTCCATCTTGCTATGTCGTATGAATATCAAACTTTCTAAGCCTTCTTTCCTCATTATATAAACTAGAAATTTAAGTTGTACGTTTCTGATTTTAAGTATAAATATCCGTTTTGTTTTCTTTTTCCCTAAAATGTTATTCAAGCCACGGTATCTTTCTGTAGAACCATATATCAGTTGCCTTACGTCTGTTTTTCATCGGTGAAATTGCGCAAAATTTATTGCCATATAGAAGGACTGATATGAATAGCAGTTTGGCGCTCTTTTCTTTGTTTCTAATGAATTTTTATGTTTTTTAATATCTTGCTTAGCTTCTAAAAGGCACCTTTCGCAATCCAATTTTTCGCAATTCGGCATCACATTTTCCGTTCTGTGTTAAAATAATTCTCAAATATTTAAATTATCGTACTTAATTGCTTTTGACGTTTCTTATTTGTAGTTCGCATTTTGATCAGACCCTTTTGCTGACAACTATACATTCTGTCTTCTACCAAATTCTTTTTATTCATTTTCTTCTTACTTTCTTTTACTATATTTTGTAGAATAACCTGTAGTTTCTTCCCTGTAATTACTATAAATACAGTGCTATCCACATTACTTATGTTGGTAAGATTGCATCCGCCAATAATCAATCCTAGCCTCATTGGAAAGGTTGAATAAGTCCGGTGAGAAGATATGTCCTTGTCTTTCGCTCCTTTCTATTTTTGTGTATTTATTAAATTCGTTTTCTATCCATATGCAGGCAATTTTCTCCAGGTATAAATTCTGGATTATCATAATAATTTTCCAAATAAATTAAGCGTACAGTTACAACAGTTATTTGTGTTAAACACTTCTGCACAATCTATAATGTATATATGCGTTTCCATTTGTATTCCAAGTGAAACGAAAATTCGTTTATCATGTATTGTAGCAATCTGTTTTCTTGCCCAATTCTACCGATATACCAAACGTGTCTTGCTCGACAACACTCGAAGCAATCAATCGCCATGTTGCCATACAGTATTTATCTGTGAGACTCCGCTCTGCCTTTCATCAGCATGGCCGACACTGACTTTTAGGAGAGTGACTCATTCACCATCTAGGACCAAAGTACTCGTCTGACATGAATTTTAAATTGAAAGACGATATTAAATCCATTACTAGTTCATCTGTTAAGAAAGTCGATTCACTGTGTCGCACAAGATAATTTTTCTCTAGAATCTATCCTACATATCTATAAGTCTCCTATACGTCAATGTATAGAATATTGCTGCCACATATGGCCCAGTGTCTCTGCTATATATTTAGAACTCCTTAATAAATTCCAAAGAAAAATCAGCAATATTATTGATCCTGATCTGGTATCTAGGCATAGTCCCACCGCCGTAAGGTTGTCTTCCTGTGCTTTTCTATAAATATTTTCATGGTAATTGTTTAGATGAGCTTCTTGCTTTGGTACCTAAACATTTTAATTTAAGCAAAGTACTAGACTGAATCGAGTCCTCATAAATTTACAGTGCTATGCTAACATTTTCCTTTCTCGCATTTCTCGCTTTTTGAACTCCCTTACGGCTTTTTACTCTCCGTTCAATTATTCAAAAAATTAAATGCAGTCAGTTAAATACCATACGTGATACACGCTTGGGCGATCATGTTTCGAAAGAGACATGATTGACTGGGCAGAACATTTTCTCACTGTAGGTTATTATTACTTTGTGCAGTAGACTGGTTGCCAACCAAGGCTATAGAACAAATCCATCATGCTTTAGAAATAATTGTCCGGTTGAAGGTAAGTATAGATCGGAGAATGTGATCCATCAAGCCATCATCTACCCTAAGGAAAATAGAGTTGTAGTGTTTATATTGGAATTTCGGCGGGAATTTGGAAGCAACGGCTTGATACCCGCAGGCGCTCTTTCATCAACTCTAGTTTAAGATACCAAACAGCCCTTTCTAGAAAATACTGGGAATTAAAAGAAAGTAACTTAGATCCTCAGATAAAATGGGAACTCATAGGCAAGGCTAGGACCCCTAATAGCTTAAGAGATAGGTGTAATCTATGTTTGACACAAAAAATTAATATTTTAAAATTTCAAGACCAAAATATACTCCTTAACAAACAAAGGGAGATCATAAGTATGTGTCGCCATAGAAATAAGTATAAATTACAATCATTATCTTATTCCCCCAATTAGTTCCAATAAAAATAACAAAACAAAATTTTAAAAATTTGGCTAAGCAGTTACTCCTCCCTCCTCAGCACCTAACTCAAGGGTCAGGCCACATACCTTCCACTACCAAGAAGAAATTACAACTAAATTCCTTCCCCAGCCCAACCCGATGAAAACCAGTACTTCCCAACCCCTTCTTTTACCTAAGCTCACATCTGGACTTAGAATTTTTCCTCATTCTCTGGTCGATGAAGGCATGCCTTAAAATGACATGTTGAAAATGGCTATTTCCCCACTAAATTTTATCTGAATATATATATATATATATATATATATATATATATATATATATATATATATATCTTGTCATCATATATAATTAAAAATATCAAAAATAAATAAAATTATTATTTTTTTTTGTTATTGGTAATACAACATATGCTCAGCGCTCCTAGAAGTGAACAGGAGTCGTGTTACTATAACAGACACATGAGAAGACTGTGTCCCCTTAGCTTGGTGATGAAATGCCTGAACTTTCTTATTGTATTTGTTGTTGATGATCATGTGTAGATAATTCACAGGACTCGCAAGATTGATATAACCCAACCTTTAAACCCACAGGTGTAGTCAATACTTGTGAACTTTGTTGTACCTACATATTCATTTATCTAGAAATGACCTCGTCAATGAAATAAGACAATAAATGAGAATAATCAATGATTTAAAAATAAAAATAAAGGTGAAATCAAAGAAATATTTATGTTTGTTACTGTATGGAGGGGGAAAAGGCATGAATTCCTTTTTTACCTGCACAATTTAAGTATAGATATCTTGACAGAATATTTCGTCACTGACATGCCACAATATTTCAAAGAGTAGAGAAGTAAACCATTATTCTACAGAATCTTGTTTGCCAAAAAAAAAAAAAAAAAAAAAAAAAAACAAGTGCTGGTATGATTAAATCATTTTTATCAGCGGAGCAATAACTTTTTTTTTTTAGGGGCAAGATTAATTTGTTCCAAGAATCAAACATTCACCACTTATTTTAAAAGTTGAAAAATTTTCACCAGCGTTTTACATTATAAATGCCACTTTTATTTCATTTTCAGGAATAACTGTTTTCCTTGCGAAAGAGGAGCATTAAAATGCTGTTACTCCTATTGCCAACCTTGACAGAAATAATTCGTACATTTTTAGCATTGTATTACTTTCTGCCTAGTCGCAGCGTAAATAAATGTTCATTTGCATAAATCTCCCCGCAACCACTGAGCTGTTAAAGTCATTTCTCATTTATCATCTTCAATTTGATATTAACTAAATAAGCAATGGACGATTCGTCACGGAACAGATTCGCAAGTTTATAAAGTCACTATAAAGTCGTGGTATTTTCCACACACTCTACACCGGGCAAAATTATGCTCAGAGAATATCATTGTTTCCTTTCGTGATCTAATCTTTAGAGAAACCTATACGCAATTTAGGTAAATTGTAAAATAATTATAATCAATGTTAGTACTTCATAGTCACGTGGTCTTATATGCCGGTATATGTGTACATAGGTACTGGTTGGATGAATAAAAATGACATCAGAATTACACTCCCCACACACACTCAAACACACACACATATTAGTAATTTGGGAGAATGCATGAAGCCAAAATTGATGACTTTCAGTGACTGACTGATAGCCATTTAAGGCAGGTAGACTTTATAATAAAGTGCTCGATATCAGATATAAGGCATTAATAGAATTAATATAAAAATGTCACTTAACATATTAATATCTCCGTAGTTTTGTAAAGGTAGTAAATACACTCATTTCTTAGTGATTATTTTATAATAATTATATATATATATATATATATATATATATATATATATATATATATATATATATAATGTTATAATAAACGTTGCTTCAAAATTATATAACTACATGTGCATACGCACATAGTCACACATACGCATACACACACACACACGCATATATATATATATAATATATAATATTGCACATTGAGTCAACTCTGAAATTCATGCACAAAGCAGTTGTTAGGTTCTGGAATCAGCACCTGAGGATTGCGTTGTGCATCAAACTTAGATGATGTACGTTTAGGATTCGAACCTGAATCTCCTTTTTCAGGAGAAGTCGTTGTTAGATCCGATGTGTTTTAACCGACTCATCCACAAACATTGGCGTCGACTCAGCCATGTTGAATACTGATTTTAAGCAAATCCTTTTTGTTTAGATTCTCGAAAAATCATAACTTCTCAGTTTCGTATTCGAAACGTAAACATAGTTTCTAAAGAAGTAATCGATTATTGTTTATTTCTTTGACATATTTTTATCACTTTTAATGTTATTCATGTTTGAGTAGATACTCCGTTTATTTTTAATTTTTAATAATATGGGTATCTAATAAACATAACGTTTATTGTAATAAAAATATATCGATTAAACAAACATAAATCAGTTAGTTGTATAAACTGATATATATGTATATATATAAGTTCACTTATACCCGGGTTTCTCTTATATCTGGGTTTGGTTATTTTATATACATTACTACAGGCTCTAATTTTGGACCAGAGAAAATCTCTCTTATATACGGATCTCTTATATCCGGGTTATACTGTATATATAGTGTGTATTTAGGCATCATTTTTCATTGATGCAGGTGTCATTGAAAAGAATTTACATAAAATAAATCGACAAAACTTGTATATATCATTGAATGAAACACGCATCAATATATATATATATATATATATATATATATATATATATATGTGTGTGTGTGTGTGTGTGTGTGTGTGTGTGTGTGTGTGTGTACATCAGTTAATTGTAAATAAGTGGAGGAGGGGTAAAATAGAATCGTGCCTTTCCCAACGGCATAGTACGAATTTAAAGCAAAGAAGTATTTCGATTCAGTATAAATGATACTATTTTTGGTGTTAAATGTGTTTGCTATAATTTTTATCAGAAAAACACTAGAATTTTTTAATTAATGGAAATAATAAATTTAATCATTAAGCTTTTAATTAAATTTAAATTCAAATCTTTAAGCATCTTTTTAAATTTTAATTATTTCATTTTAAAATTAGGTATCTGAATTTTTGCCGAAAAAGTGGAGGTACCTGAAAATAGATGAAAAGTGGATGTTCTATCGTCTCCCTTAGACATGAACTGGAATTTGTGTCACTTTTTACTTGAGTAGATGGGTTTTGTAGGCAGTGAGATTAATTGAGTTATGATGAAAAGTAATGGGTTAAATGTTCTTATAAAATATGCTTCTAAATAAACTGCCTCTTAATGTAGCCCCCACCTCGAGTGGCCCCTGTGTTTTGTAGAGGGCAAAACTCACTGTAAAAAGGAAAAAAATAACTGGGAAATACAATAATCAAGTTGATGCTAAACCTCACATGTTCATACACGTACTCACGCGTATTGGTCTATGTGGACGCATGTAAATGTCGACACTGGTACGTCTATTAATTGTTCTCACTTCGTCGCTTCGGCTCACATTTTTTAAAATTGTGTGTGTGTGTGTGTGTGTGTGTGTGTGTGTGTGTGTGTGTGTGTGTGTGTGTGTGTGTGCGTGCGTGCGTGCGTGCATATTCACACACACACACACACACACACACATATATATATATATATATATATATATATACTGATACTTGTGCACAGACGTTGACTTATACGCGCTCTCGCAGACAAGCATGTGTTTAAATAAAAATAAATATTTCTATATAAATCTATACACATTCTATTAATCCACATATGAACACACACGTGCATATATATTATTTTAGTGGCTACTCGTGTTTGAAATAGACGCCCATTTTTATTTTAATTGTGTAAATAAAACATCTACCGGTCTGCGTACTCGAGAAAATTTTAAAAAAATACAAGTGCTCTCCGACAAAATTCGTAACTGCGACCTCATTAACTGATATTTTAATGTTTATTCCGATTGCTTCTGGCCGGGATCAAATCTCGACCGATTTGTTACGCACACACACACACACACACACACACACACACACACACACACACACACACACACACACATACACACATATATGTATATAAGCTTATAAATGAAATCTACACATTAATTTAAAAATGTAAAAAGAAATCCTTGATGTTCTGTATACCTGTTCTGTATACCCGAGCGCTTTTGGCTATTCTAGCCGAAAGCGCTTGGGTATACAGAACATTTGGACAATTTTTACGTCCAGAAAAGAATACTCTGAAATTAAATGAGAAGCTTGATCGCAGTACCTCGTCAGTCGCCTTTAATGAAGCTTATACATATATATATATATATATATTACTCAAAATAATTATTTTTGTAATAAAGAAAACAAATTATAAATATACTCATGTATACTTACTAGAATATTTTGGGGGGTCGTTCGGGGGTCGTTTGGGTGACGTGTTAACGGTTCCAAATTCTACAAGAACTCCGAAAATTACAACGAAAATTCCTTGCACAGCGATTAAAAACAGACTGAGTTTTCCACGGAACCACGTCATTTTGGTTCGTTTCGGTCCTTCTGTATTTCAGAACGAACACTTTTCTTTGATGTCAGCTTGAACTTACACCAACGAATGGATTAAAGTCTAAAAAAAGAAGCAAAAAAAAAAATACATCAATGGCGATACATCGACGCTGTAAAGTATTAAAATCTTTCTCGAAATTAAATTCAGATTTTTTTCACTTTTATGGGTGTTAGAATTACCGACTGCTCTTTCAACAGACAAGTACTCCAGTCAGCTAAGAATAGTATACACTTAAAAATATACCTTTATATAGAAACATTAATACATTAACAATTAAAATATTCATTTTTTATATACAGAAATACAAATTAATGTTTGTTTTTTTAACGAGTTCACCAGCAAAGCCGCTAAGGCACAAAGGGGAGAATTAGAAACAGAAACAATTGCTAGGAATTAAAAACAAAAGAAGATAATTTGGTTTTTTAAGCGTCGCTTAGATGTTGCACAAGGCCAAGTGTATGAGGGCATTACAGTGAGAATCGAACTCACTACTCAGTTGTAATATGCTCTAGATAGACAAACTTCCTAACATTACACCAAGTCGAGGTGCCCAAACAGAGGAAGAGTAATCAGGTCCGTAGATAGAAATTAACATTACATTTACATTTTTTGCATAGATTTAAAAGTATTTTCTTTAACACATTTGAATTTGAAGTGTTTTTTATAACATATGAGATAAACACACACACACACACACACACACACACACACACACACACACACACACACATATACATATTCATTTATAAACGAGTTATTTATAAATGAAAAATATTCAAAAGTTCTACAATATAATTGTATAGACCACTTTTAATACAGATGTGTACTGGTTTAACCCTATTAGGACCAAAAACTAAGTACTAAACAATATATATATATATATATATGTGTGTGTGTGTGTGTGTGTGTGAGTGAGAGAGGCGCTGTTATATTATCTACGAATATGAATTTAGTCTGGCACATGCCCACAGAAGTGTCGCCTTCAGTCAGGATCGAACTCACTGCACTATCTATAGCACGAGATATTATCCGTGAGAAATTTCATTGACAAGCCTGCTTGCTCATTATTGCGCTATATTAGGCCTCTTCAACGGGCATCAGAGTTTATATACAGCGCTTAGTATGACACAAGATCGTTGTAGTAGGGAGCGTACTGAGCATCGGATGAACCACACTAATAAACTAATTGCGAACTTTTATTCTATGGTAGACAACATGTTCATTGATTACATAAATGTGTTAGAGTACTGAAAAATTTTCGGCTTCGCTAAGAAAGGATTAAAAAACGAATATAGTTGTTAGAGTTTGAGAAGAAAGTGAAGTGATGACTTTTCAGCACCTCCTTGTCTTCGATTATTTATGCAATGTTCCAAAATACTTATTAAATATTTTTCCATGATATTATTTGTGGCATTTACATCCACTAAATTTACCAATTATTATGGAACAGAAATATATGAATTGATTCAATTGTTTTTGTAGTAGTAATTGAATTTTATATGTGACTACGGAGACTTACTTGTAATTGTAGTAAAACTATTGTGTGCCTATCGATCGAGAAATAGACGAAGAACGTTTAAACCTAAGCCTGAAAAAAATAATACTGAAAGCATATTACTGGAGCTGATTAGTTAAGAAAAAAAAAAAGAGAAAAAAAAGAAAGAAAGAGACATCACAAACCTCAGCGTCACTGCAGGTAAAGATCCCAGCATAAACTGGCTGACATATGAGTTTACCTGTCATTAAAATTACATTCAGACCATGTGGAACGTTATATATATATATAAATGTGTGACTGGTGTATGGAAGCCTATAAGTGCAATTAAACGTACATCTTTTTCATTAATGAGTCTATGTATATTTTAATCGCAGTGAAGTAAATTGGCATATTTAAATGGCAATCAGCAAACCGACTATGAATTCCGTTTGTAGTTGCGCTAAAGGGGAAAGGCATGAAACAAACTCTCCCTGCATCCCTTTTTACAGTCAAGTATCTACATTTAGTTTTTTTCGTACACTTTCGCATAAATGACCTTGGGAAAGGTTTGAATCTACCACTTCTCTCTCTAGGTATCATTTAAATAGTAGGGTAGAGTGAAATTTCTATCTTTGAACGAAAGCCTAAGAGAAAGACTACTATAAATTTTGAACCGTGGAGAAAACAACGGAAAATCACTTCACTGTCTATCTCAAGAAGACATGACAATTCATAGATATTAACAAGAAACTACATATATAAAAAATCAAACAAAATCACAACGCACATGGCCCGACTATTAAGTTTAGCACGAAATAGACCGTTGCTTGTGGGCGTTGACTTCACTGTCCATTTTGTTTACATGCGCCTATCCCTGATATTGAGCACTTTAACCCATACTTTTTGCATACCTTATATATATATATATATATATATATATATATATATATATATATATATTGAGTGCTAGTGCTAATAAAACAGTACTCGGTGGAATACAACATAATTATGAACTATATATTAAAAATATATATATCTATTTAATATATATATATACATATATACGTGAATATTTTATATTTTATCTCAAGTTTTATAACTTGAAACAAATAATTTGTGTGGATGCGTGTGCGTTTTTTGTTTTTTTTTTCAGTTATATTTGTTTTAAATACAAATAATTAAACAACAACAACAACAACAACAACAATCCCCGGATAAATTATTGACTGCCTCATCATTGCGATAACCAAATATATCTAACAAAATTTAAATTATGTGACGGTGGGCCTTAACTCATCACCTGAATGTTTCGTTGTACATGAAACTCCGAGCTGTGTTGTTGCTGAGAATAAATATGTATACCTATTAATAGTGAAGCCAAGCAAATAGCCACTGTATACAAATTAATGACAAGATTTATAAATTCCATAAACAGCAAGCATTCATCACACTTAAAGACCACGAAGCAAATTTCCTAAACATTTCACAATGCTAATTACCCAACCTAAAAATAATATTGGTAAAATCAGCAAATGCATCTTTGAAAGAGCGTGCAAGTACATATAAAATGCTCTAGAATTAACTATTGGCATAAAACAGCAGAAGCCATCGAATGGTTTTTTAATATAATAAGGAAGAAAGAATGTACATTCCTCCAATTCGATATTTGTGACTTTTACCCATCCATCTCCAAAACTCTGCTAATGTCTGTTAAAAATTTAGCAAAAAAAATGACTGTCCTATTAGTAATCAGAAAATTCAAATCATAAGGCGGGTACAAAACAAAAAAACAACAAAAACAAAAACTATATTATTTCATAATGGTTATATCTCGACCCAATGAAGTAATCCAGACATTTATATTGCTAAGGGAGCGTATGATTCAGCATAGGCATGTGAAATTGTTGGAATGTTCTTGTTGTGGCGACTAAGATTTATTTTTGACATTAAGGAGACTGGACTATATACAGATGACAGCGTATGGATAATTTACATAAATCAATCCAAGTTAAATTTTCTACTAAATGCAGCATTAAGGAAATATTTCATAATGAAAACTTAAATACATAAAATCTTTAGAATTAAGCAAATAAAAACTAAATTTACAATATTTATATATTTTAAAATGCTAATAACAAACAGAAACATCTTAGACGTAAATTAATGTGGTTTAATCAACCTTTTAATCGTAAGGTTCAAACAAACCTCGGAAAAACTTTCCTCATTTAATTCATTAGCACTAAAAAAGATTTTTAACAAAAATAATGTTAGAATCAGCTATAGCTGCGTTAGTAACATCGATCAATCTTTATCCCAAAATAATGATATATTAAACCGTTTCATGTGTAACGTACACAACAGAGTTGATTTTTTTAAATATATGTGACCGCCGAAAATATAATCCGTCCCTTAAACAGTCAATGTATTATTGACAATATTGTATATGAAGCTAACATACATATTGTGACGATGTCAAATTTTATTTTGGTTCTAAATCTTTTGAAATTTCGTTTCTACCATTATCGAATGGACTTATGCAATATAAAATACATAAATAGCACCGCGCTCTTAAGCATTTCTAGAAAATAAGAATGGTGATAATACATCCATTATTACGTGGAATATTGTAGCTAAAGCCAATTCTTTCAATGAGAAAAGCGATACATGCAGTTTATGTCTAGTTGAAAAATTAGTTATGTTAAAGCGGTTGAATAATCGTAGCTTAATAAGAGAAATGAATTGATGACCAAATATAGAAATAAAATAAAAAATGTGCTCAAATTCATTGATCCAGATTAATTTTTAATGAAGATCATGTTTTTTAAGTACCAGTAATCTCCATATCTTCGTTATTGCATAATATAGAAAATAATATTCAAAACTCTAAAATATTTATATATCTGCAAATCCCGTTTATTTTAAATGTCAAATAGATAGAACAATCTGTAAGCTCTATATAATATATGACTCCGCCAAATTTGCGGTAACCAGATATTTTTATAAAAATTCAATTACGTAACGGCCAGTCTCTACTCAGCACCTGGAGATTACGTCGTGCATGAAATTCTGAGTCGTGCTACCACTGAGGGACAATATTTATATCTATTCATATATATATTTCTTAATATATATATAAACATAAATTTATAAAATATAAATACCTGAACGTATTGAGTTTCAACTTCAGATGAGAGATCTTTAGGCGAGGTTATATCTTTATAATTATGAATTGTTTTTATCCTTCACATGAGGCTTCCCTCTGTCTCTTCTACAAATGTTTTCATGGCTTCTGCTCAGATGAACTTAGGTTACTGGTGCCCCCTCCACAAGAATTTACTCGTGCAACCTGGCTGGCAACAGGGTCACACCCTTTTACAGTTAAATCAACCAAATGCAACCGACGATTCTACTCCGCCAGCTTCATTTCTCGCACTTCCCGTCTGTGGAGCTCCATTCCATACACTTGCTTTTCTGACGGCTATAAACCTCATGAATTTAAACGCAATGTTAATTTCCATCTTTTATCCACTTGACTCCAGTCCTTTCTACATCACCCTGTATATCTTGTTCTTTTCTGTTCTCTCTACTTTAGCAACTGTCTTCACACCTGTGTTCACATTCTTCTCTTGCCCTTTCTCTGACACCCCCTGTAACTGGTTCGTCTTCCTCTTCACTCTTTCTACATCATACCGTGTATCTTGTTCTTTTTCTTTCTCTCTACCATCGCAACTGTCTTCACACCTGTGTTCACATTCTTCTCTTGCTCTTTCTCTGACACCCCCTGTAGCAGGTTCGTCTTCCTCTTCACTCTTTCTGCATGACACCGTGTATCTTGTTCTTTTTCTTTCTCTCTACCTTTGCAACTGTCTTCACACCTGTGTTCACATTCTTCTCTTGTCATTTCTCTGACAACCCCTGTAACAGGTTCGTCTTCCTCTTCACATTCTACATCACACCGTGTATCT
>JBBBDQ010029273.1:42500-223499 GCA_037127315.1 Ascarosepion bandense
GAGCCTCCTTCTACCGAGCACCCAGAGCTCGGTAGAAGGAGGCAGACTTTTAGCGTGTCATATACCATGTAAACATAAACAGTAGTTAGAGTGTTCTAATTCATTACTAAATGAACGATGCTACAGTTTTTTTCTTCCAGAGTGCTCAATCAGGGTGTGAAAGCGCAAATTGTCATCTGCAGACAGATCTGTTTCGCTGTATCACAGCTCATCGGTAAGATCCAGGATTGAAACCCGACCGAATTGGTGTTGAGCGCTCGGTAGAAGAAGGCTGACTTTTAGCGTGTGATATACCATGTAAACATACTCCAGTAGTTAGAGTGTTCTAATTAATTACTGATTGAACGATGCATAGATGCTAGAGTAGCTATTGTTTGTTCAAAGTCTACCATTCTTCCAGAGTGCTCAATCAGGGTGTGAGAGCATGTGTAGTTATCCGTCCAATTTCGTCCAACACAAGCAAATAACTACAAAAACACAGAAACTTAATCACTTCAAGACTTTAAATAGCAACAACAACTAAAATAGAAAGAACGCATAATTCAAAGTGAAAATAATGACATAACCTAGATGCTAACGTTTTATACTACATCAAGTAAAATAAGGAAACCTCCATCAATACTAGAAAGAAAATCACAGAATGCAAAGGCCAGGGCCAAAACGAGTACCTAGTAGACGGGGTATTCTAACAGTGATGGATTGCCTTTGTCTAGGTTTTGGATATAAGTTCCAAGCGGCGCGAATTCAAAAAAGAATTCTGAAGCGTCGATACGCCTCCTACACTCAGGTTGAGAGACTGACTAAGCCCACCCACAAATGAATGTTGAGCCAACCTGTGACATGAATCCCTGTGACATCATTTATCCCGCTTACTCATTGAATCCAAGCTGCCACCACCCTCTTCTAATAAAACGAATGAGAAAAAGAAATGGTCATTTTAGTTGTTATCATTTTATGTAGTGATTTGGGGACCCAAAGATGGAATAGAATGCTATATTTTTTTAATTTAGGTAGAGCAGGTTAGGGACAAGACTCTTTCTTTTTTGTTATTATATGCGAATGTCAGGTCCAGAATGGTCAGTGCTTGGTCTGAGTGCCTAGTGGACGTAGTATTCTGACAGTAACGGATTGCCTTTGTCTAGGTTTTGGATATAAGTTCAAAACAACGTGAATTCAACATAGGGCTGCAAGAATTCTGAAGCATCGATACACCTTCCACACCCAGGTTAGCAACCGGCTAAAACCACCCGCGGAGCGATACTGAGCCAGCCTTCGACATGCGTTTCTGGGACGTCATTCCTTCTACTGCCTCTCAGAATTCAGGCTGTCATCTCTCTCTCTCTCTCTCTCTCTCTCTCTCTCTCTCTCTCTCTGGTCTTTTCGTTGCTCCGATTTTTCCCCGTGGATACCCAGAGACGGCCCAGAACGTAACAATAGTGATAACAGCTACTGGGCTTGAGAAAACTATTTTTATGAAAGATTTTATAAATTTCAACCGACAGCATTACTGGTTCTTTGGTCAATTGATGCCAAATGTTTCTTTATAAGGAAACGGATTTTATTACCATTAACATTCACGTAGGTTCAAAGTAAGAGCGTAAACATTTTATGATGTTCCACTCTTACAGTCATCGTAGAATAACCGAGTAAGTGTATATTAAATCCATTATATTAAGTTGGCAAGAATCTCCTGGATCACTTAGGAAGCGAAAAGAAAAGAAAATTTTATAGAGCAACACCCACATTTTTCTCAGAAATAAAGTCCATTTGCGACGATCTCTTGCCAGCGATCAGCCAGCATCCGATTCTGTCCCAGATACTAGTACACTGGCTTTGAATAACAATAAAAATATAAGAAAAAAAAACTCCAAGCAAGCTTTCTTCACTTAATCAAAATTATTGGATCGCTGGTCGTGGAGGAATTGTGCCATTAGGCGGAATACGCCATAGTTGCTTGGAGCAGCATCATGACTGAATGGTGGAGTAGAATAATCTCAACATCGTACATCAGTTTGCACTTCTCTTTAGACAACCCGGCAATGTGTGGCCTCGCATTGTCTTACTGAAACAAAGCCCGACTTAGACTGACCAAAACAGGATACTACGTCTTTAGTTTGTCGTATAGGCAATCTACCTGCAGCCATTAGAGTTTAACATTGACGGTGTGACCGCGTGGAACAGGCTCGAAAAGCAGTACTTCTTGGAAATTCTAACAGGCAGAGATCAAGTTGTTTTCTTTCCGCTTCCTAAGTCAGAACTTTTTGTCTAACCTGGTATTAAAGGGAGCTTGGACGAGTGGTTAGAACATTGGTTTCCTGATCATGAGACTCGATTTGTCTTCTTTTATATATCATGTAATAGGAATATCTGGGTCATCATTGTTCTCCACACCACCTGTATTTTACTTATTTTAAAGTAAATTTTGACCCCTTACCATCCCTCTTTTATCCTTGTTCTGCGATGAGTAACACCTATCTTAGTAGGGAGATTCAGTCAGCTAAATGCCATACGTGATTCACGCTTGGGCGATCATGTCTCGAAAGAGATATGACTGACTGGGCAGAAGATTATCCCGCAGTAGGTTACCATTGGTGTTTGCGGTAGACTGGTTGGCAGCCAAGGCTATAGAACCCAATCTGTCCTGTTATTTAACCCACAACTTGAAGGAATAGACGGATTAATACCTTTCCCAAGGATATTTGCACGTAGGTGAATGCAACAAATTCAACTGGAATTCGAACTCGGCTCGCTGAGTTGTCGTTCCGAGCGGATATCCACTGCACCACAACGCAGTAGGAAGATTACTTCTTTATAATATCTGTCTTGAGAAACGATCCCAGTGTGCAACAACGTTGGGAAGTACTTGAAAGACATATCACATGTTGAGCGAACCATGTCTTTAAAGTTGTATAATCAGCATTGTTCCGCATTGTTGAAAGACACAGAGACCGAGGTTTTAAAAGTACTTTACAGAAACTAACGATTACACAGCATAGTTAAAAGGTGAACCTCAGAGTGTTGCAGAAACACGTGATTAACGAGACACACTAACAGAAGGTGAGGCTGTTCTGTATCTAGATGGGTGACAGCGTGCGGATATCTTCTGGATTTAAATTAGCTGAATAAGGTTGATAAGCCGCAAGAAAACGATTAAATTAACCAAAATGTATCGATTCCCCTACCGACCGTCTTGACGGAGAAATCAAGAGGTTAGGTCTGTACTTTTGCAACCCCTTATTTACCTAAAATCTACTCAGGCGTACGCCGTTCTTTACCGGAAGTACTATCATTATCCCTTGGGATGGCTAACAGTGATTGACAATTTGTTGTTTCTTAAATCTGTATGCCCGTAATGATAGTGCAAACAGTTGGGGGATTATTTATATTAAGATAATACTCAATCACTTTATGGATTATAGACCCCCGAATTCGAGATCCCAAACAAATTTTCTCCTTTTCCAATTAAAGGTTAGAAAAAAATCTACCAAACTTTAAATATAAATAAATACCCATGCGCATATACATTCCCTGACAAATACGTTCACACACGCGCATGCGCGCACACACGCACACACACACACACACACACACACACACACACACACACACACACAGAGGCACAAATATGCATGTGTACTTTATTATACATAATATTTATAAATTTCAATTTGTTTTATTTGTGAATTTAAATTTAATTTTAACTTTTATTTGTTATTCATATATTTAACACGCCCAAGCAAACACATACACACATATTTCATCCATAACAATATACTTCATAATGAAAATAACAATCCAAACAATATACTTCATATGAAAATATTATTTTCAAGTATGAAAAATGACGTAAGTAAATACCTAATATTTTTCAGTCGACCTAATGAATATTTATGAGCGTTTTATAATTTTCTAGTAGCCAACATTTTGTTTTTGTTGATAGATACAAATTAATTTCGCTTTTTGCCTTGAAAAAATCACTCATTGGACGAAACGCGTCGGCTAAATCTAAATGCAGTTTTCCACTTGTCTCTTTCATTTAGTCATATATATATATATATATATATATATATATATATATATATATATATATTAATTTAGGTCACTATATATATATATATATATATATATATATTCATAAATTATAACATGGATATGTTACAATATCACTACAAAAGTAGCCATTTTGTTTCAACACTTTTGTGTCTTGTCAAGTGATGTGATGGTTCTTAAATGAATGGTTTAAAAGTCTGAAAACGAGCGTGGCCCCTTTAATCAGGGAGGTATTATTGTATATACAATCTGGACCAATCAGAGTAAAGGAACTTCTCATTTGGAAAATATGCTGGCCGGCTTCAGGATAATTTTGGTGGGTATTGTTTTTAATATTTGTTTGAAGTCAGATCATTATTATTAATTAATACTTATATCTACTTTGTTCTTGTTGCTAAAATTATAATTCAATAATAGTATACACTTGTATGTGTTTTACGCTGACTACGGGCACACAGTATTGAGCACTTTTTTAAAAATAGTGTTTCTTTGGACAAGGAATATTATTCCAACAATACTTGTATATATATATATATATATATATATATATATATATATATATATATATATATATATATAATTCCAGGTGAAGAGGACTCATGGTTTTATTAATTTGTGTGCTCTGGCATTTATTTTATTATGGACAGTGCTTAATATAATGAGTATTATAGAGCTTAATATAATCGTATAGTTATGAATTAATTGTACATTGCGACACGGAAATTTCTATGTTTCGAGATAGATTCTCATCATCAGGCAATATTTGATGTTGGTCGTGCAGATAATTTACATGATGTACAATTAATTCATAACTATATAATTACATATAGACTTGGCGACTCGACTACAGCTCTTTCCCACCGACGAGATGTGGCTTCCCTTTGTTCTATACATACTTCTATGGCTTCTGCTCCAACGAACTTAATTCACTTGTGCCTCCGCAACAGGTGTTTACTCGTGCAACCAGACTGGCATCTGGGTCTCACTCATTCACAGTTAGATCAACCAAATGCAGACGACAATTCTACTCCTGCAGCTTCTTTTCTCGCACTTCCAGCCTGTGGAATTCGCTTTCTTGTTCTTGCTTTCCTGACGGCTACCACCTCCAGGAATTTAAATGCAATGTCAATACTCATTTCTTAACTACTTGACCCTAGTTCTTTCCACACCACCCTGTATATCCTTTCCTTTCTCTCCACCTTTGCAACTGTCATCACACCTGTATTCCCATCCTTCTCTTGCTCCTTTCTAACTGGTTCGTCCTTCTCTTCACGCTCCTCTAATCTTTTTACTCTTATGTAGCCCCCTGCACATTAGTGACGTTACCGCCTTGCTCGGGGTGATATGATTAAAAAAAATTGTTAAAAGTAATATTGTGGAGGAAAGAAAGAAGAAAAGAAAGAAAGAAAGAAAGAAAGAAAGAAAGAAGCAAATTTATAGAGGAATCTATATCAATTTTGGTCTAAGAATTTAAGTATTTTTTCTATGACAGCACGTGGTCATTAAATAACATTTTTATTAAGCAAATTAGGATTATAGTCAGTCAGCCAGTTAAGTGCCATGCGCGATACACGCTTGGGCGATCATGTCTCGTAAGAGACATGACTGACTGAGCAGAAGATTATCCCGCAGTAGGTTGCCATTGCTTTCTGCGGTAGACTGGTTGCCGACCAAGGCTATAGAACCCAATCGGTCCTATTATTTAACCCATAACTGGAGGGAAGAGACGGATTAATACCTTTCCCAAGGGTATTTGTGCGTAAGTGAATACAAAGGAATTCAACTGGAATTCGAACTCGGTTCCCCGATTTCTCGTTCCGAGCCGATATCCACTGCGCCACAACGTACATTATAGACATGGTTTTTAATGACAAGTTTTTCTAAAAGCAAAGATTACATTTATCTCCTTTTTCATTGTAAATTTTGGAGTTAACTATGATATTCCGCGTAATAACTAGGTTCTTGGAGTTGTTTTTTAATTTCCAATAATGTATGGATAAAGTAGTATATTTCCTGTATTTACTGTTGTTTAAAGACAACATGCGGTTGTTAAATCTTATCTTCCACCTGTTACAAGTGCTTCCAAAGGAAAAATCTAACATCATTATCATCCGAATAAATTTGAGCTCTATAAACATTACTTTCGGACATACATTAGCCATTTAATGGGCAGGTTTTATTTTTTTCGGCAGTTGTAATTATTTTTATAAGGATCTTTTTTTTTATATTAATTGGGTGATGGCTGTTGTTTATGTGGGACAAATATTTATTTGGTATCCTGGCATTATGTTGTGAAATATATTCATTTATGTTTTTAACTCAGATATAACGGACTTTAACATTGTTTTTCTTGAAGATTTTTTTAGTGTGGGTGAATGATAGAAGCGTTTGTGAATTAAGTTAAGAAAAAGTTTACCAATGTTAGTTTGGACGTTACGACTGAAGGGTAGGTTTAACAAAATAAGGTTACGTTTAAGTTATTCTGCTTATATATATATATATATATATACTTCTTAAGCATACACACCTAACACGTAGAATTGTATGAAAACAACACATTTAATTAAAATATTTTAAATTGACATTAAATATTCTGGTATGAAAACAGAGATAAGTCATATGCTGCATTTTGATTTACTTAAATGATAGCCACCTCAAACACTTAAGTTGTCATCAGTCATGCATAGTATATATATATATATATATATATATATATATATATATATATCAGCAGCTTGAAATCAGCAGATTGTTTTCTGGCTGAGAATACGCTCTCTTTCTTTGCATAAAAATTCAAAATGTTTCATTTCAGGATTATTGCTGCCATATCTGGTCGGGTGCCCCTGCTGCTCTCCTTGGGCTTCTTGACAAAATACAAAGGAGGATCTGTAACGTGGTTGATACTGACTTGGCAGACCGGCTGCAGCCGCTCTCACACCGGCGTGATGTAGCTTCCCTGTGCCTCTTCTACAAGTACTCCGATGAGCTTAGATCACTGGTGCCGCCTAAGCACGAATTTACACGAGATACTAGATTAGCAACTAGGTCCCACCCTTTTACAGTTAAACAAATAAGATGTAACCGTAAATTCTACTCCAACAGCTTCTTTTCTCGCGCTTCCCGCCTGTGGAACTCCCTTCCACAAGTCTGCTTTCCCGACAGTTACAATCTCCAGGTGTTTAAATGTAGGGTCAATAGACACCTCCTATCACACTAACTCCCAACTATTCTCACAACACTCTCATCTACCCAACCCTCATTCTCGGTATCCTCACCCGCCTATCACCCACCCTCTGTTATTTCCTATATTTAATCAGCCTTTCTCCACTCTACGTAGCCCCCTGCACAGTAGTGGCAGTGACATGCCTTGCTCGGGGTGAAACGCTTATAAAAAAAAAAAAAATATAGGTCGTTTACTAATAGTTCTTTTCTTACTTGCATAGTTTCTCTGGAAAATGAAATTTCGAGTTAAGTAATTCGAATTTTTCAGCAGGTGTTTTGATATTTTCAACTGGCGTCAGTTCTTCGAGCTGAAGAGAAAAGTTTGAACATTAAATGCTGGTTTTCAAGGCTAGCGAAAAGAACTAAAAAAAATCTAAACAAACTAAACTTGACACAAATTTACATTGTTTAGACAGTCATATTTATTTCCATATCCGCCATTTTTCCGCTGTTTTACTTCCGGTGAAATACGTTGGAATTATCCTTTATTTTGCCCATAAAAGGACACAATGGCCCAGTGGATAAAAGAGTTAGTGCAGTGGTACAAAAAGTGACATGACTCAAAGAATTGTGAATTCAATACCTTTCCACAACAGAAGGAACAAAAACTTGAAAAATTGAGTTATTGAGAGAAATTAACTGAAACTGGGGTATCGAAAGGCATGGTCAGTCAGTTTAGGTGCCATGCGCGATACACGCTTGGGCGACCATGTCTCTCGAAAGAGACATGACTGACTGGGCAGAAGATTATCCCGCAGTAGGTTGCCATTGCTTTCTGCGGTAGACTGGTTGCCGACCAAGGCTATAGAACCCAATCTGTCCTGCTATTTAACCCATAACTGGAAGGAAGAGACGGATTAATACCTTTCCCAAGGGTATTTGCGCGTAAGTGAATACAATGGATTCAGGTGAAATTAAAACCACCTGCTCATGTGGACTAAACAAAATTCTGACTTATATAGCCTGAAAAAGAACGGAGATATAATAGTCGAAACATCATGATTATAGCAATAACGATTAGGAAAAAATCCGACCAATTTAGATAGTTTAAATAGTTACAATACCTCATCTTAGAAATATAGACAAAGCAAACTTTACGCAGTTTTCGTTCTTTATTTCGAAAAAAAATTACATCATCTTCCAACTGCTAGATTTAATGAAATTGCATATAAATATGTACACGATAGCTTAAAAGAACGGAAGAGAGAAAAAAAACTACCAGAGAAACAGTATTATAAATCGGCAAGAGTCTATTTAAACTCAGAAGCCATCCCTTCTTCTTATGGAGGGAAGGCTACTTAGACATAATATATATAGGGCTTAAAGAATTCTCAGATGGCCGTACTTTTGATTATATTGATGAAATCCTTAGTGAAAGACGAGGCACAAGTCGGATTATTTATATGTGATTTATACTACTGAATGCCTGATAGTATGTTTTCGCTTTTTTAGTCAGTGTGCATAAATTTATTGGTTTTTATCCTCGGTTAATTCTGATGAGCGAGGGACAATAACTGTTTAACTCTGTTTTGCTATTTCATTTTTTTTTTACATTTTTTAGATCCAACTCTTTAAGGTAATTTATTATTATTTTTTTTTTATCTTTGCTCGTCATTCACTTTTGTTTTATATATTTCTATGTATATTTGTGCATACCTTATAATGTCGTTTTTAAAAAGCACTATCAAACAAAAAGTAAGTAAGAAAATGATTAAAGAAAATTTCATTCCACGTTGTGTTTGCTGTTATATTGCAAAGTCTGTAGCGTACTGGTTACAAAAACACTCGTACTATTAGACAAGTTCTCATTAATATAATCCAATTCACCAATACCTTTCTCCATTTTTCACAGAATGATATGCATTATATATGCAATAGACAAACAAGCATTTTAAAAATACCGTATATTTCCGCGTATAAAACGATCTTTAAATCCCCAAAATCACCCGTAAAACTGGGGATCTAAAAAAGAAATTTTAAATTCTGAGTGATTTTTGCTAACCTCGGTCTCGGTGCGATAATCAATTACGTACATGAAAATATTTACATTATCAAATAATAGATAATAAAAATAATAAAACCATTTGTAACATATAAGGATGTGCGTTGTGGTGTAGTGGATATCGACTCGGAACGAGAGATCGTGGTGATGCAGTTCGAATTCCAATTGAATTCCTCGCATTCACTTACGCACAAATACCCTTCGGAAAGGTATTAATCCATCTTTTCCCTCCAGTTATGGGTTAAATAATAGGACAGAGTGGGTTTTATAGCCTTGGCTGGCAACCAATCTACCACAGAAAGCAATGGCAACCTACTGCGGGATAATCTTCTACCCAGTCAGTCATGTCTTTTTCGGGGCATGATCGACCAGAGCGTGTATTACGTATGGCACTTAACTGAACTGACCATATATTACTGGCATAACTTCATAATAAATTGCCTAATCGAATAATAATTCTGTATCAATGAAATCAATTTGTATCCGTGCAAACTAAGCTGAGGAAATGTAAACGTCGAGTTAAGATTGCGTTCACAGCAACGTTTATCTTTCGCGAAATTTTCAATAATCATCATGCTCTTGTCAATATTTTATTTTTTATTTTTGTTAATCATATCACCCCAAGCAAGGCGGTAACGCCACTGATGCGCAGGGGGCTACGTGAGAAGAAAAAGATTGGAAAAGAGAAAAATCGGAAACCACATCCCAACCAGGAAACAAGGGATGTGCCTCTTCACCTGTTCAATAAACGTGGGTGGAGTGTGAACCGGGCGATAGTTTAGTCTATCTACTCTAATTGAAAGAAATAAAAAATAAGAAAAAAAGAGTGAAAAGATTGGAAAAGAGAAAAACCGGAAACCACATCCTAACCAGGAAACAAGGGATGAGCCTCTTCACCTGTTCAATAGACGTGGGTGGAGTGTGAACCGGGCGATAGTTTAGTCTATCTACTCCAATTGAAAGAAATAAAAAATAAGAAAAAAAGAGTGAAAAGATTGGAAAAGAGAAAACCGGAAACCACATCCCAACCAGGAAACAAGGGATGTGCCTCTTCACCTGTTCAATAGACGTGGGTGGAGTGTGAACCGGGCGATAGTTTAGTCTATCTAATCCAAATGAAAAAAATAAAAAATAAAAAAAAAAGAGTGAAAAGATTGGAAAAGAGAAAAACCGGAAACCACATCCTAACCAGGAAACAAGGGATGTGCCTCTTCACCTGTTCAATAGACGTGGGTGGAGTGTGAACCGGGCGATAGTTTAGTCTATCTAATCCAAATGAAAAAAATAAAAAATAAAAAAAAAAGAGTGAAAAGATTGGAAAAGAGAAAAACCGGAAACCACATCCTAACCAGGAAACAAGGGATGTGCCTCTTCACCTGTTCAATAGACGTGGGTGGAGTGTGAACCGGGTGATAGTTTAGTCTATCTACTCCAATTGAAAAAAATAAAAAATAAAAAAAAAGAGTGAAAAGATTGGAAAAGAGAAAAACCGGAAACCACATCCCAACCAGGAAACAAGGGATGTGCCTCTTCACCTGTTCAATAGACGTGGGTGGAGTGTGAACCGGGTGATAGTTTAGTCTATCTACTCCAATTGAAAGAAACAAAAAATAAGAAAAAAAGAGTGAAAAGATTGGAAAAGAGAAAAACCGGAAACCACACCCCAACCAGGAAACAAGGGATGTGCCTCTTCACCTGTTCAATAGACGTGGGTGGAGTGTGAACCGGGTGATAGTTTAGTCTATCTACTCCAATTGAAAAAAATAAAAAATAAGAAAAAAAGAGTGAAAAGATTGGAAAAGAGAAAAACCGGAAACCACATCCTAACCAGGAAACAAGGAATGAGTCTCTTCACCTGTTCAATAGACGTGGGTGGAGTGTGAACCAAGGGCGATAGTTTAGTCTATCTACTACAATTGAAAAAAATTAAAAATTAAAAAAAAAAGAGTGAAAAGATTGGAAAAGAGAAAAACCGGAAACCACATCCTAACCAGGAAACAAGGAATGAGTCTCTTCACCTGTTCAATAGACGTGGGTGGAGTGTGAACCGGGCGATAGTTTAGTCTATCTACTACAATTGAAAAAAATTAAAAATTACAAAAAAAAGAGTGAAAAGATTGGAAAAGAGAAAACCGGAAACCCATCCCAACCAGGAAACAAGGGATGTGCCTCTTCACCTGTTCAATAGACGTGGGTGGAGTGTGAACCGGGCGATAGTTTAGTCTATCTACTACAATTGAAAAAAATTAAAAATTAAAAAAAAGAGTGAAAAGATTGGAAAAGAGAAAAACCGGAAACCACATCCTAACCAGGAAACAAGGAATGAGTCTCTTCACCTGTTCAATAGACGTGGGTGGAGTGTGAACCGGGCGATAGTTTAGTCTATCTACTCCAATTGAAAGAAATAAAAAATAAGAAAAAAAGAGTGAAAAGATTGGAAAAGAGAAAACCGGAAACCACATCCTAACCAGGAAACAAGGGATGTGCCTCTTCACCTGTTCAATAGACGTGGGTGGAGTGTGAACCGGGTGATAGTTTAGTCTATCTACTCCAATTGAAAAAAATAAAAAATAAAAAAAAGAGTGAAAAGATTGGAAAAGAGAAAAACCGGAAACCACATCCCAACCAGGAAACAAGGGATGTGCCTCTTCACCTGTTCAATAGACGTGGGTGGAGTGTGAACCGGGTGATAGTTTAGTCTATCTACTCCAATTGAAAGAAACAAAAAATAAGAAAAAAAGAGTGAAAAGATTGGAAAAGAGAAAAACCGGAAACCACACCCCAACCAGGAAACAAGGGATGTGCCTCTTCACCTGTTCAATAGACGTGGGTGGAGTGTGAACCGGGTGATAGTTTAGTCTATCTACTCCAATTGAAAAAAATAAAAAATAAGAAAAAAAGAGTGAAAAGATTGGAAAAGAGAAAAACCGGAAACCACATCCTAACCAGGAAACAAGGAATGAGCCTCTTCACCTGTTCAATAGACGTGGGTGGAGTGTGAACCGGGCGATAGTTTAGTCTATCTACTACAATTGAAAAAAATTAAAAATTAAAAAAAAAGAGTGAAAAGATTGGAAAAGAGAAAAACCGGAAACCACATCCTAACCAGGAAACAAGGAATGAGTCTCTTCACCTGTTCAATAGACGTGTGTGGAGTGTGAACCGGGCGATAGTTTAGTCTATCTACTACAATTGAAAAAAATTAAAAATTACAAAAAAATAGTGAAAAGTTTGGAAAAGAGAAAACCGGAAACCCATCCCAACCAGGAAACAAGGGATGTGCCTCTTCACCTGTTCAATAGACGTGGGTGGAGTGTGAACCGGGCGATAGTTTAGTCTATCTACTACAATTGAAAAAAATTAAAAATTAAAAAAAAAGAGTGAAAAGATTGGAAAAGAGAAAAACCGGAAACCACATCCTAACCAGGAAACAAGGAATGAGTCTCTTCACCTGTTCAATAGACGTGGGTGGAGTGTGAACCGGGCGATAGTTTAGTCTATCTACTACAATTGAAAAAAATTAAAAATTACAAAAAAAGAGTGAAAAGTTTGGAAAAGAGAAAACCGGAAACCCATCCCAACCAGGAAACAAGGGATGTGCCTCTTCACCTGTTCAATAGACGTGGGTGGAGTGTGAACCGGGTGATAGTTTAGTCTATCTACTCCAATTGAAAAAAAAAATAAATAAAAATAAAAGAGTGAAAAGATTGGAAAAAAGAAAAACCGGAAACCACATCCCAACCAGGAAACAAGGGATGTGCCTCTTCACCTGTTCAATAGACGTGGGTGGAGTGTGAACCGGGTGATAGTTTAGTCTATCTACTCCAATTGAAAAAAATAAAAAATAAAAAAAAAGAGTGAAAAGATTGGAAAAGAGAAAAACCGGAAACCACATCCTAACCAGGAAACAAGGAATGAGCCTCTTCACCTGTTCAATAGACGTGGGTGGAGTGTGAACCGGGCGATAGTTTAGTCTATCTACTACAATTGAAAAAAATTAAAAATTAAAAAAAAAGAGTGAAAAGATTGGAAAAGAGAAAAACCGGAAACCACATCCTAACCAGGAAACAAGGGATGTGCCTCTTCACCTGTTCAATAGACGTGGGTGGAGTGTGAACCGGGTGATAGTTTAGTCTATCTACTCCAATTGAAAAAAATAAAAAATAAAAAAAAAGAGTGAAAAGATTGGAAAAGAGAAAAACCGGAAACCACATCCCAACCAGGAAACAAGGGATGTGCCTCTTCACCTGTTCAATAGACGTGGGTGGAGTGTGAACCGGGTGATAGTTTAGTCTATCTACTCCAATTGAAAAAAATAAAAAATAAAAAAAAAGAGTGAAAAGATTGGAAAAGAGAAAAACCGGAAACCACATCCCAACCAGGAAACAAGGGATGTGCCTCTTCACCTGTTCAATAGACGTGGGTGGAGTGTGAACCGGGTGATAGTTTAGTCTATCTACTCCAATTGAAAGAAACAAAAAATAAGAAAAAAAGAGTGAAAAGATTGGAAAAGAGAAAACCGGAAACCACACCCCAACCAGGAAACAAGGGATGTGCCTCTTCACCTGTTCAATAGACGTGGGTGGAGTGTAAACCGGGTGATAGTTTAGTCTATCTACTCCAATTGAAAGAAATAAAAAATAAGAAAAAAAGAGTGAAAAGATTGGAAAAGAGAAAATCGGAAACCACATCCCAACCAGGAAACAAGGGATGTGCCTCTTCACCTGTTCAATAGACGTGGGTGGAGTGTGAGCCGGGTGATAGTTTAGTCTATCTACTCCAATTGAAAGAAATAAAAAATAAGAAAAAAAGAGTGAAAAGATTGGAAAAGAGAAAACCGGAAACCACATCCCAACCAGGAAACAAGGGATGAGCCTCTTCACCTGTTCAATAGACGTGGGTGGAGTGTGAACCGGGCGATAGTTTAGTCTATCTACTCCAATTGAAAGAAATAAAAAATAAGAAAAAAAGAGTGAAAAGATTGGAAAAGAGAAAACCGGAAACCACATCCCAACCAGGAAACAAGGGATGTGCCTCTTCACCTGTTCAATAAACGTGGGTGGAGTGTGAACCGGGCGATAGTTTAGTCTATCTACTCCAATTGAAAGAAATAAAAAATAAGAAAAAAAGAGTGAAAAGATTGGAAAAGAGAAAACCGGAAACCACATCCCAACCAGGAAACAAGGGATGTGCCTCTTCACCTGTTCAATAGACGTGGGTGGAGTGTGAACCGGGTGATAGTTTAGTCTATCTACTCCAATTGAAAAAAACAGATCTGTCTACTGATGACTATATATATTGAAATTATTTGCTTGAACACCATCCCCAGCTGATAGTCATACCTGAGCAGAAACTCCGCTCCTAAACAAACAGTACATTTATATATTTATTTCTACCGGCCTGATTATTTATGATAAATTTTGTCCAAAAATGTGTCTCATTTGGCAGGATAAAATATTCGGTAGAAATAAATATATAAATACACCGCCTGACCAAAAACAGAATATCCACTCAAATATGAGTATCAACTAAAAATAATATTCAAACAAATAATTTCAATATGCTGGTTGTTAAAACCTTTTCGTTAATCTTCGGGATTTCTCGTAACATTATATACGGCAGTAATAACATTTACGATAACATAATATTCATTTCTCATTAAAAATTTCATATTATTTTGGTGTTAAATAATAACACAATTTAGGATTACATACAAACTTTATTTTTCAAATAAAAATCTTTTTATGGATGTTGAAAGTGGAAAGTACTATTATATTACATTATCGTATTGTTATTAGTGGTATATTGTGATTGTTTATGAAGTATAAGTAAATGGCCATTAGTACACCAGGTTGCTTGCAAATGTTTAGACACAGTAAAAGAAAAAGAAGAAGAAGAAAAATCAGTATTTACAAGAGATCACGTGATGAAATGTAAACAAAATAATTTAGGGGACGTGTGTAGAAAAACACGATATAGAATTGGTTTTGTTATTTCGTTTATTTTGAATTTCTAAGGATGCAGTGAAAAAATATATCAAATAACATCATCTTTATATAATCAATAAACAGTTGTCTTTTACTACAGGGATAAGATAAAAAAACAAAAAATGCTATATTTTATTTCGTCTCATAAGGTCGCCTTATACGCGGAAATATACGGTCGTTATCTTTCTATATTTACTTTTATGATAGCGTATGCAAGGGTTAATTGAGTATAGATATCAAGACTAATGGGTGAGCGATTTGTGCCTGGCTGAGTCATTTCCATGATCCAACATTATGCTGAACCAACTTCTTTCCGCTTCGAATATTTTTAAAAACATTTCTTCTTCTTCTCCTTCTCTTCCTCTTCTTCTTCTTCTGCCTCCTCTTAGTTTCAGGTAATAATAAGATTAGACCAGTGCACATTTATATTAAAAAGTGTTCAATACAATTATATTGTAGAACTTTTGAATATTTTCCATTTGTAAACGGGTTATTACGCGACCAAGGTTCCTATCATGAGTGGTGTCTTCAGGCGATTTTCAATAATTATTGAATTTCCTCTGAAGACAACACTCATGGTAGAAACCTAGGTCGCGTAATAACTCGTTTACAAATGGAATATATATATATATATATATATATATATATATATAGAGAGAGAGAGAGAGAGATAGACTGGGACACACACATATATATATATATATATATATATATATATATATATATATATATATATGTATATATATATATATATATTATTCGAATATATGCGTACCTGTCCTAGGACGCGTTTTCTCTATTAATAGCCCTCAAAAACCCAGGCTGGTCTATTATTCTCTTAACAAAATATGGCTACTCAAACACGTGCATAAACTGAAAAAAATAGCATTAATCGTAATGATATATTGTGTGTTTGCGTGACAGTCAGTCGGTTAAATAAATTATGTCGCGAAAGAGACTGACTTGGCAGAAAATTTTCCCACAGCAGGTTACCATTAATTTCTACGATAGACTGGTTGCCAACCAAGGCTATAGAACACAATCTGTCCTGCTATTTAACCCATAGCTGGAAGGAAAAAACATATTATTACATTTCCCAATGATATTTGCTCGTAAGTGAATGCATCGAATTCAACTGGAATTCGATCTTAACTCTCCAATTTCTTGTTCCGAGCCGATATCCACTGCACCACAACGCACATCTGCCTGTGTGTATACTTGTACATAAAATGTACAATTAATACTTTAACCCCCTCCCGGTTAAAAAATGACGGTATCGTTTAATTAATTTTGAAGTTAAATTGGTTTTATTTTCTGCATGATTGATCTCAGACTTTTAATTGTTTCTCAGAAGAAAGAATTTTGTCTTGAAGATCATTAAGGAATAAGAAAAAGAACTCTAACAGCAAACAGAAATGAAAAAAAAAAAACAAACATTAGAAGCATTATTTTCCTTACTCTGTTTTTACAGAAACACAATGTTAATGAATTGATGCCATGAAATGCTTTCTTTTATAGTAACAATAGACTAGCTCATTAATAAGATGGGGAAATCAGGGTGCGTAACTAATAAATATATAAAGTCACATTTTGTTTTATACTATAGAATAGGCTGAAATAGGTATAATTAGCAGTATAACCCGGCTTTGCTCTGGTGTAATGAAAGCTTTAAAACTAATCCATGGTCCTGGAGCTCAGACTCAGCCTAAAGAATATTTGTGTGAAGTTTGGTGAGAATCGGATACAAATTGAGGATTTGCATAAAGGACATACAGACAAACACACACACACACAAACATCTTGCCTTATATATATATATATATATATATATATATATATATGATCGATTTTCTGCACTATTGTAAGAACTGCAACCTTAAAACTTCTGAATATCATTTCTTATGTCTTTGTCTATGAGTGTATCAAATTTGATTACAATCAGACCACTCCTTCTATAACCTGATTTTTTCGATTATCGATTTTCGATATTTATCGGGGGTACCTCGACACAAAACCTAGCTAAGAACACTCGCAGACGCTTATAGTACAACTGTGTAAATTTTCAAGAAAATCGGTTCAGCTGTTTCGTAATCTATAGGTAACGGACACACACACGCACAAAGACACACGCACAGACAAAGTTCCATTTATAAATAAGTTTAGATATTTGTGCTTGTTTGTATGAGTGTGTAAAACTTTCACAGTTGTTTCTACATATTATCTGGAGATCGCACTTTATTTTGGCTCCAGCAGAACTCATTCTCAAGCAGGATAATTAGCAGAATACGAAAAATCCATAGAAATGAAATATATATATATATATATATATATATTAAAACCATCTGATGTCCGAGTATTTTTCTGTATTTTCTATTCTGAGATATTATAATAAAAAGTGAAGAGCTTCATAGGAAGTTATGTATATAGGAAACGCATCAGTCATATGTCTTTTCTTTACTTATAATGAAAGGCAGAATGGGCTCTCTAGCCTTAGTTGCCAGCGAGTCTAATAGAGGATTACTCCAAATTCAGAGTCATGGATACAAAGGTAGAATTGAATTTACTATCTTTCCTGATACTCATGGTAGTCAAAAAAAAAAAAAAAAAAGAAAGAAAGAATTTTGCAAATAGCCATGATCGCTTAGATTTAAAGTGACACAATATTTGAAAAAGAAAATGTGTTACGTTATGTCACACATTAGTCAGTCAGTTAAACACCATACATAATACACGCTTGAGCAATCATGTCTTTTTTGATCCATGACTGACTATGCAAAAGATTTTTTACCCCAGTCCGTTGCCATATCTTTCTTCGGTAGACTGATTTTCAATCAAAGCAATAGAACCCAACCTATCCTGCTATTCAACCTATAGCTCGGGAAAGAAGAGATATATTAATACATTTTCCAAGGGTATTTGCACGTAAATTAATTCAAATGGAACTCGCTTCTTCGATTTCTCATTCCGAGTTGATATCCATTACACCATAACGCACACCCGGTAAAAATAATGACTTGCAAGTTATATATACATAACATAAGTATAACAAAAATATATACATAACATAAGTATAACAAAAATATATACATAACATAAGTATGCTACTATCAGATGCTGACACAACAAAGTTTTCTTTTATAAACAACCCTTAAAGAAATGACAAACTCTAATTTTTGAAAAATCAAGTTTACAAACATTTTTATAATGACAATAGCTAAATCGAACTTAATGGAGGTCAAACGTATTTCTTATAAGAAACTCTATTTTAAAGTAAACAAGCAATAAAAACAGTGTGTGTTGCAGCAGTAATGATTTTGCAAGGTCGAATTGTTATAGTCGTATACGATAAAATAAGTAAATATTTCGATAATTAGAAATATTTCCCAGTCAAGGCCAGGAGACTAGATTTATTTAACGCAATAGGTTTCCAACTTTTTTGCTGCGATTACCCCAAAATACAATTTCACTATTATCCATTAACCTAATGAACAAATACCCGTAATATAGGAAAAGAAGTAATTATATTGTCATACATCAAAAGCAGACAAAGTTAATGGAAATTATTCAATACAATAGTACCAATTTATAATAATCAGTGGTATAGTAGCCGTAACCTAGCCGTGATTCTTAATGTAAGTGCTGATCTTGTATTGCCTGTGCCAGTTTACTTATTCTTGGCTTTGTGACTGAAAGGGCTATTCGGGCGTCGTTTGTCACGTTGAGTCTGCTACGTTTCTTGATTTTCATTCCAAGGACACAGTGTGAAATTATAAGGTGATTGTCTCTTCCCAAACCAAACATACATTACCCCCAAAATATGGGCTCATTACCCCACTTGGGTAATTTATCCCGGGTTGGGAACCATGGAGTTAACGTAAACAAGAAGGAATCTTGTCAGATGCTGGATCTCATTTTTCTGAAGTTTTGAGAAATAGATGATTGTGGAATAAAGAAATGACTGTTGTACATTGGAGCATTTGGAACGTTCCTAAGTTCCTTGTAAAATGTATGGACTAATAATTATTTTGTGTATGCGCACGCGCGTGTGTGTGTGTGTGAGCGTTCAGAATCTCCATCAAATTTACTTAATAAGTAAATTAAAAATTCTAAATGGCCCTGAAATTGGAATGCATCAGTCAGTTAGTATCATGACACCTGATGTATTATAAATCAATGTGTAAGTGATATAACAGATACCAGCAAACCTATTTTCTAATGTCCTAAAACGGACATAAATCCATCTTTTCTCCAACAGGTAGAGGCTAAATAGCAAGCTAGACAGAATTTTTCAGCGTTGGATGGCTACTAGTCAGTAATATATAAGATCAAGTTGTATAACTTTTGCACTGACGTGATCAATAACAATTAATGCAGATAAAACCTATTTGAAACTCTTGAATGCTTAAACAATTCGGTAAAGTTTCATCGGCTTCAGAAGCAACACTGAATATTTGCACTGTCTCCAGAAAGGAAATCTTTAAAGTGTCAAGAAATATTTCAGCCAGATTAGACGAATCTTACTTCAAACATTTGCTTCAATCGATAATCAAGTTGTCTTATCGGTAAATGGAAAAACAGTGCAATGTCATGATCGTTAAATACAATCAAAGTAGCAAACATCATCTACCGCCATGAAGTCGACAAAATGTTGGACCTTCGTCAATGGATTCCACATAACCTTTCTGATTCATCAGCGAGTCAACATTATTCTTCACCAGCTGTATAACCTGCTTTGTTAGTTTTTTTTAGTGATTATGCTGAAATGGTAAGGTCATGTGTTTATTAAAAAAGCTACAGTGTAAGGTTACCGTGACGCGTAAGTTAAAACATTTGAAGTTAGTATTGGCTTTTGTTGTTTTTGTAAAACGGGATTCATGTTTGGTCAATTTTGCCAATAGACGGGAATGATGTATATACAATTGGAAGAACTGGTGCGGGCATAACGGGAGCCTGTAATGCGATGCGCTGATGTTGTGACGCAAAAGAAGTGGATGCATTGTCTCTGCAACGTTAGACGGGTTGGCACCTTGTAGAAAAAGGAAAACTGTTATGGTATATGAGAAGGTAGAAGTTACAAAAAAGGCCCGATTTTTGTTGGGTTACAACTAAGCATTTCAGAGAAATAAACGAATGCAAAACGTAACATTTTTCATTAATTTTTGCCGCACCCTGTGTGTCAATTGAAATTTTTGTTTTCATATCAAGGCATCAGACCTTGATCTACTAGTGACACGATTTTGGTTGAGTTTCAGGGAAGCGTTTTGGAAAAATGCATAAAAGTGCGCAAAAGACCACCCAAAATTATATTTTTTGTTGCTTTTTAACAAACCCTGAGTATTAATTCAAAAGAAATGTGTGTACATCAAAGGTTTGAACTTGATCTACAAGTTCCCTGATTTTGATTGAATTCGCATAAAGTGTCTTGGAGCAGAAGAGTTCGTAAATTCTAAGCGTTTCGGTGATTTTTGCCATACCCTGGAAATTGATACGTCATATTTTTGCGTACATCAAAGGTTCATGTCATGATCGACAAGTGAACCAATTTTGGTTAAAATCAGTCCAAGGCTTTCGGAAGAGTAGGGTTCGTTAAAATGGAGACACATACAGACACACACATGCACACACAGACATATCCACACACACACACACACACACACACACACACACACACACACACACACACACACACACATATATATATATATATATATATATATATATATAATAAGGACAAAAAATTCTACTGAAACATTTCTAGAGAGAAAAAGTGAAAAACATTTATTATATCCATTTTTACATTTCTGTGGATCAATATATTAATATATATATATATTAATATATTAATATATATATATATTAATGTATTAATATATATATATTATTTTGATTCAGTATTTAAAGATAATCGTTCTTCCATTCAGGTTGTTCCACATAATGTCTAAGGTTCACCACGATTCAAATTATGTTCTGTCAAGATGGAGTTAAGTAGGCCAATATTTTATCATTTACTAATTTTAAATCTGGTTGTATGAGGTTGATAAGAAATAAAGATAGTTAAATTTCTATTCGATTCTATTATCAACTTTTGTCACTCAGGATATTGAATAAATATATTTTAGTTTGATCCAAGCAAATTGTTGGAAAAAAAAAAACGCTTTTTAGATATCGTGCTATCAATATAGATTATGTCTGATTTAAATGATTCACTATTGCAAATCTGGGCATTTCATCGTTGCATTAGGTTGCCTAATATGAAGTGGCATTCAATTTTGAACAATTGGTCTCGGCGACGGGATGAATTCATATGTTCATACGCGGGTTAAATACCAGGGTAGGCTAAGCTTTATAGACTTTAATAGAAGAGAAAGACTAAATTCAAAACAGATAATAAAAAAAAAATCTGTGGAGATGCGTGGCAATTCACCATTGGATGCTATCAAAATTATTCAATTCAAAATTTGCATCATTTGTAATTATACATCTTTTGTTTCAGTTGAATTATATTTTCATAAGCTAAATTTGTCCAACAAGAACAGGTATTTGCTACTTTCGAAATAAGTTCAAGTCTTTTTATTACATTGTTATCAGTTGCTACTGTTAAGCTTAATCTTCTCATACATTAGGTTGTACAGCATCCAGTATAAAGTACCAGATATACCACCATTGAAAATTTCATGATCTCAACATAAATTTAATTACACATTGTGTTATCGACAACTAATAGACTATGCTCAAATATTATGCTGGATTAAAGTTTTGCCATGAATGCTATCCGTGAGAAATTGCACGCATTCTATTATTTCTTCAAATATACACTATTTCGATGTTTAACTATATTAATAGTTAATATTAAATGCAAGGATTATGTAATTGCATGTAAATTTAGAGATTAGCTGTATTGTTTTCAGGTGTGAAGGAATCTTGGTGCAAAGTGTGAACATTAAATTAGAATAGAAGCACATGTAGTTTTTCATTATTTAATATGCTGGTTAAACAAGTTTTTTTTTATCACAGTTAATATAAGAAATTGTTGTATCGTCGAGGTGAATGATACACAGAGTTTAATGCATTTATTCAGCACAGGGCTAACGGATATATATATATATATATATAAAAAAAAAAGAAAAGGAAAGAAAAATGCAGAACAATAAGTTACAAACAATTAACAAGGTAAACCTTATGAGCCAAAGAGAGAAGGGTCTAAATGGTGAATAGCCGATGAAGTAAATCCTTACGAATATTAATCTGCTTATCGCAAAAAAGAACCTTTAAATAAATAATCGTAGACTCGTTCAGGCTATGAGCCAGTCCATCGATTCTAGCTACTCTACAACAGAAATAAGCAAGCAAAACATTTTGACCATTATAATTATTTATTTTCATTATTGTTATGAAATTATATTATTGTCTAAATGCATTGTTTTTATTTTTGGCAATTTTTTTTTAATCATAACACCCCGAGTAAGACGGTAACGCCACTGATGTGCAGGGGGCTACGTAAGAGTGAAAAGATTTGAAAAAAGAAAGCCAGAAACCACATCCTGAACAGGGAACAAGGGATGAGCCTCTACACCTGTACAATAGACGTGGGTGGAGTGAGAACCGGACGATAGTTTAGTCTATCTACTCCAATTGAAAAAAAGAAAAGAGTGAAAAGATGGAAAAGAGAAAGCCGGAGACCACATCCTAAACAGGGAACAAGGGATGAGCCTCTTCACCAGTTCAATAGACGTGAGTGGAGTGTGAACCGGGCGATAGTTTAGTCTATCTACTCCAATTGAAAAAAAAAGCAAAGAGTGAAAAGATTTGAAAAAAGAAAGCCGGAAACCACATCCTGAACAGGGAACAAGGGATGAGCCTCTACACCTGTACAATAGACGTGGGTGGAGTGATTCAATTTTAAGCAGTGTATTACTTTTCATTTTCTGTTACATATGTTTCTTTTAATATTATATTTTATTTTTACATTTTCTTAATTTTAATTTTATTACTTAAATTTGATTTTTATGTTACTTTTAATTTTATGTTAAATTATTTTGTTAATATATTAGTTATTTTATCTTCAATTTCCTGTTATTTTAATTTTTAAACTATGTTTTTTTTTAGTTTTATTTTAGTTTTATTAATTTTAATCTTATAATATTAAACTAACATTTGTAAAGTTAAAATGTATTTTTAATTTCATATTATTGTGATACTTCTTCTTATCTGATGTATAGTTTGATTTTATATTGATTGTTTTATGTTAATTTATTTTACTTATGTTACTCTTATGTTACTTTTAAGCTTATATTTCTTGTGTTGCTTAAACTTTATGCTGGTTATGTTGCTTGTAATTTTATATCAAATAACTTGAAAATTAGTACATTTGTCCGGGGTTCATTAACAAACTTCAATACGTATGACAGAGTGAGAATGTTTACGTATTGCGCATTTCATCCTTTAGGATTTCAAAGGACAAAACTCGCCACAAAAAATTTTTATTCACTTTTTCATACATCTTTCCCAAACATTTTTTCTTGATATATAAAATTTTATATATCGTTGTCTCGTGCTTAAATATGCAAAATAAAGTTAAAAACAACTTACGTCAAGATTATGAAAACATTTATTATACGTTACGATTTTAAAGTGCTACCATTCCTCATGATGTAGCAATCACGGCTCTCCACACACTGCTTTCTTTATTATATGTAAATTACCATATTATTCAGAAATATATTGGAGTGGCTTTTGGATACTTCGTCCATGGTTTTGAATTCAGAGTTGTTTTTTGCCCAGAAGTTTTTACAATTCTAGCGCGAAATGAGATTCACACAGCATACCTTTCAATTATTCATTTTGTGTCTTTCAATTATTCATTTTGAGCCTTTCGGTTGTCCATTTTGTGCCTTTCAATTATTCATTTTGAGCCTTTCGGTTGTTCATTTTGTGCCTTTCAACTATTCATTTTGAGCCTTTCGGTTGTTCATTTTGTGTCTTTCAACTATTCATTTTGAGCCTTTCGGTTGTTCATTTTGTGTCTTTCAATTATTCATTTTGTGCCTTTCAATTATTCATTTTGAGCCTTTCGGTTGTTCATTTTGTGCCTTTCAACTATTCATTTTGAGCCTTTCGGTTGTTCATTTTGTGTCTTTCAACTATTCATTTTGAGCCTTTCGGTTGTTCATTTTGTGTCTTTCAATTATTCATTTTGTGCCTTTCAATTATTCATTTTGAGCCTTTCGGTTGTTCATTTTGTGTCTTTCAACTATTCATTTTGAGCCTTTCGGTTGTTCATTTTGTGTCTTTCAATTATTCATTTTGTGCCTTTCAATTATTCATTTTGAGCCTTTCGGTTGTTCATTTTGTGCCTTTCAACTATTCATTTTGAGCCTTTCGGTTGTTCATTTTGTGTCTTTCAACTATTCATTTTGAGCCTTTCGGTTGTTCATTTTGTGCCTTTCAACTATTCATTTTGAGCCTTTCGGTTGTTCATTTTGTGTCTTTCAACTATTCATTTTGAGCCTTTCGGTTGTTCATTTTGTGCCTTTCAACTATTCATTTTGAGCCTTTCGGTTGTTCATTTTGTGTCTTTCAACTATTCATTTTGAGCCTTTCGGTTGTTCATTTTGTGCCTTTCAACTATTCATTTTGAGCCTTTCGGTTGTTCATTTTGTGTCTTTCAACTATTCATTTTGAGCCTTTCGGTTGTTCATTTTGTGCCTTTCAACTATTCATTTTGAGCCTTTCGGTTGTTCATTTTGTGTCTTTCAACTATTCATTTTGAGCCTTTCGGTTGTTCATTTTGTGCCTTTCAACTATTCATTTTGAGCCTTTCGGTTGTTCATTTTGTGTCTTTCAACTATTCATTTTGAGCCTTTCGGTTGTTCATTTTGTGCCTTTCAACTATTCATTTTGAGCCTTTCGGTTGTTCATTTTGTGTCTTTCAACTATTCATTTTGAGCCTTTCGGTTGTTCATTTTGTGCCTTTCAATTATACGTTTTATGACTTCAGTTGTCCACAGTAATTTCTATTTTTAAATATTATGGCATGAAATGTAAATAATTGTTTGTTATATTTATTTGTAAACTTAATTCGTCTTTTTTAATTACATTATTTATCTATGAAATCGTTCAAGTGCGAAAAGTTGGAGTGTTGCTTTTAAAGTACGTAGGGCAATTAAACAGAAGATATCAACGCTGTTTAGACGATAGAGACATTGATTTTCATCGTACAAATTGCATCATATTTATATAATTTCTTTACTCTTTAAGCAAATGGTCGAGGTGGCTGGAAACATTGAAAATCTTGTTACTCAGATTCTGGCTTTCCAAAAATAATGAAATTAATGATTTTGTAATTGAATTAATTTTTTTTTATCGTTAATCCCTTTGACATTTTAAAGACGAACAAATAGTCAGCAATTTAAATGAAACCAGAAAAATTATATCTGTGCAGTCGTATTCTAATTAGGTTTTCAGATATCCCCGTAAAATTGAACTTTGCAGAATTTTTATTTATCATTAAAACACGGCGGGAGATATTAATTAATAGAAACCTATAATTTAATAATGGCGTTTCAGATATAAGATTCTTTGTAGAAAACTGTAATTAATAGCATATTATTATAAGTCTATAACACTGTTCGACATTTCTTTTCGACCCAAATGTTGTTGGGCTCGATGTTTTCTCAGTATATATAAAATAAATTATATGCACTGAGAAAACGTAATAAACATGGTTTTCAGATTCAGCGTAAAAAAAAAACAACAACCCAGAAACATGTGCTCAATACCTAACAACATTTAGATCGAAAAAATGTCGACTGATGGAAATAAGGCTGGGTTTTTATTTTAGATTTTATTATTAATGACGGGGTTTTATTATAATATTGAGAATAGAATATAGAAATATGTATATAAGAAGTCCAGCGAAATACGTCAAGCAAGAACATTTTCCACTTTGTCATATATTCTCCTAAAGGTTTCATTTTTACAATTAATACTGAATTGTTCACTTGGTGTTAATGGTAAATAAGCACTAAATGTTATTTACGCTATTTGCATTCAGAATATTGTCCTCATCTTTGTTATCATAACATTTCAACTACTAGACAACAAGGACAACGATATTTCGTTGCTTCATGAATTTGGTGACATAGTAATTGTGAGTTCAATTCCTGGGACGAAGATGTGTGTACAGTGAAAACCGGCAAGCAATAACTGAGAAGTACTAAAAATAAAAACGAGAGGTGGTATTTCTAGACATGGGCAGGGAACGAGAACAGTTTATCCCTGTTGATTAAATAAAGGGTTCAGTTCCGAATTCTCTGTAGATTTCCCGGATCCATATACACCTGTCACTTCAAATAGTTAATAACGATGGTAATAAACGCTTATTAGCATCATTATTAACTACCTGATGAGAGTAGTTTGAATATTAATATTAATATTAATATTTGTGTAGTTTGAACATGTTCTAAAGTAATAATTAATAATAAATATTCATTGCTCTATTTTTATTTTGAGCACTGTTTTAAATTAATGTTCCGAATTTCTTCGTTCTCTATTCATTTGGATATATATATATATATATATATATATATATATATATAGAGAGAGAGAGAGAGAGAGAGAGAGAGATAAAGAGAGAGAAGCGAGGGGGAGAGAAGGAGAGAAAGAGGGATAGAGATTACACGAAATTGCTTATCAAAAAGTAAAAACTATATAGTAATATAGTAACCTTTCCAAAACAAACTCTATATTTCTATTTTTCACATCTTTTTATTTAAATGTTTGCATATTTTTAATTAAATTAACATATACACTCTTGAGAGTAAACGAAGTGAGCCAAAACATTCAGCGAGATAATTAAGATTGTTTTGTGTCAGCTTTTCTCGTAGAGGCAAGGAAGATATATAGTTTAAAAATCATTATTTAAAATATAGGCTTTTATTTTAGTTTAAACGCCGTCATATTAATTGATGTTTGACAGTTAAACTGGGTAAACACCGTCACACTAAATCGAAGATGCACCTTTAGCAAATATTTAAGATTTGCTAAGGTAAAAAGCAAAAAGACTGCCATTTATTTTGAAAGTTTCCTTGTATTTATTCACTGGCTTTTGAAAAAAGATAAGCTGTCGTCTCGTAAACTGTGAATTTCCTTCGTTTTGTAAAGTATCACTCAAGTGTGTAAAACATTACAAAGGACAGTGTATGCGACATAATAGATCTGTCATAATTCTACAATCAGGCCACATGCAATGTGGATTAAACGACTGATCAATAAACTAAGTCTCCCCAACCATTCTGTCGTTTTCTTCATTATTTTGTTCGGCCAGAGTTGTTTAATGAAGGGTAGAAAACTTTAAGTATGCCATTCTTCAGGGTTAGTAAGCCTGGTTTCGTTTGGTTGATTCTGTTTAACCACATATCAACCCCTATAAGTAATTTAAAGCCAAAAGCTAAATATTTTATACGCAAACCGTGTCTTGAACTACGTAGATTTTGAATCAAATTGTATACTTCTAACAATCGATATTTTGTACATAATTTTATACTTTCATATCAAACTTATGGTTTATAGATATATAGATGGTCTATTGTAGGTGTTATATATTTTAATATAGAACTATTTCTTTAATATATGAAATTATGTTGACAGTTTTGTATTGCCAAATAGTTTTCTCCAGTTTCTTTTTATTATTTGTTCCTTATAAGGGCTAAATGAATAGATTCAATAAAAATGTGTTTCACTGTGAGTACAGGATATGTTGTACATGTTGGTCAATCTTTATTCTTCTACAAGTATTCCTGGGGAGATATGAGTGGTCTATGTATAGTCGAGTTAGCGTTGTATCATTATTTGTTCCTTATAAGGGCTAAATGAATAGATTCAATAAAAATGTGTTTCACTGTGAGTACAGGATATGTTGTACATGTTGGTCAATCTTTATTCTTCTGCAAGTATTCCTGGGGGAGATATGAGTGGTCTATGTATAGTCGAGTTAGCGTTGTATCATTATTTGTTCCTTATAAGGGCTAAATGAATAGATTCAATAAAAATGTGTTTCACTGTGAGTACAGGATATGTTGTACATGTTGGTCAATCTTTATTCTTCTGCAAGTATTCCTGGGGGAGATATGAGTGGTCTATGTATAGTCGAGTTAGCGTTGTATCATTATTTGTTCCTTATAAGGGCTAAATGAATAGATTCAATAAAAATGTGTTTCACTGTGAGTACAGGATATGTTGTACATGTTGGTCAATCTTTATTCTTCTGCAAGTATTCCTGGGGGAGATATGAGTGGTCTATGTATAGTCGAGTTAGCGTTGTATCATTTTTTGTTTTTTTCTCTAGACATTTGCTTCAATTCACCTGGGATTGATTTGACTGTTAGATGTAAGTAATTCTTGACCGGGAGAGAAATTTTCCGTTTTTAATTCTATCTACAGCGTTTATCCCTCCACTGTCACAGGCTTGTTTTTTTACTTTTGATCAACCTCGTGAAATAAAAGCATGCTAGTCTTAAAATGTGCAAACGCATTCACTTTCAAATAAGATGTTTTTAATTTGTGAATATTTTAAGAATTTTGAATATGTTGATATATATATATACATATATATATATATATATATATATATATATATATATATACAATACCGACTATAATTATTAGTGAACAATTCTAAACGAAAATAGAATTGTTCTTTGTTAATACTGCACAGTAACATGTATATTAAATTAACTGTTCTGATGTCCAGTTTATGTCATCTCTTCATTTTCATTTAGAATTATCCACTTGGCAATAAATACTAAAAATAGTATGAAATACATCATTTCTGTTTAAAAACTGGAGTGACCTAACAATTATGGCTGGTAGTGTGTGTGTATATATATATATATATATATATATATATATACTACCGGCCATAATTATTAAACCACCTATTTTTTTTCAAAGAATTTATGTATTTCATACTATTTTTAAATAGATAATTCTAAATGAAAATAGAATCGTTCTTTTGTTATTCTTAATTTACTGGCAAGGAAGCAAAGATGAACTCGTCCGAATCACGATAAATTTATTCTTTCATTAATGAAACTGCAATATAGATGATTATTTAATATTTATAAATTCATTTGATGCACATGTTATTGTGCAGTATTAACAAAAAAATCTATTTTCATTTACAATTATTCACTTAGCAATAAATAATAAAAAAATAGTATGAAATACATCACTTTTTTAAAACACTGGGGTGGCCTAATAATTAAGGCCGGTAGTGTATAAGCCCGGCGTTGCTCGGGTGTAATGAAAGCTTTAAAGCTAATCCATGGTCCTGGGGCTCAGACTCTTTGGACGTTGGCACAAAAGACTAAAAACAATAGTTGTTTCCAGCTAAAGCGAAACCGTAGACTGAAAGAAAAATGAATGGATGTAAGTCAAAATTTCCTGGTATGGATATCAAATAATTTTTTTTCGTCGTAAACTGAATTCTGAAAGCTAAATAAGTCCTCTCAGTAAATGGTATCATGGCTGAGACTAAGAACTACAATTATACCTACTTAGAGCCAAACCCGAAGCAAAAACTAAAATAAAAGGGTTGAAAAAAATACAGACATACAAGCAGATAAACACACACACACACACAAACATCTTGCATTTTATATATATATATATATATATTATCGATTTTCTGCACTATTGTAAGAACTGCAACCTTGACGCTTCTGAATATCGTTTCTTATGTCTTTGTCTATGAGTGTATCAAATTTGATTAAAATCGGACCACTCCTTCTATAATCTGATTTTTTTCGATTATCGATTTTCGATATTTATCAATTAAAATAAAAAATTAAAACAATTATTTCAAAAATTCATTATTCATCAAAAAACGTTTTTTCTTCACAAAATAGTGTATTTCATATACTTTATTTATGAAAATCTTTAAAAATTAAAAGCTTTTCTGATTAAATAATATCAATGTTTTATTGAATTTTTATTTTATGATTTAAAGCAGATTGTGGTAAAACGTGTTTCTGTATGATAAAAATAAATTAATGACTTGAATTCTCCAAGAAATCCTGCTTTTAATTAATATAAATGGCTGAAATTTTAATTTTTCAAAATTTCATAAAATAAATTAATAAATTTAAATAGGAATCACTGAAACAATATTCTTGTCAAAGAAAATGTCGACTTAAAATGCTTGCGAGTTTAGCATTCAAGCGTTTTCCTATTCCGTGTAGTAGCTGTAGAAATCTAGCTACGACACCTGTATTATTTGGTATTCGATAGCCTCATACCTGAGAAGTTAAAATTCGTTAGGGTCACGTCTAGAATTACACTGTGTCCTAACTATAACCTGGACAAAATGATATTATATAATTCGGAATTGATATGTCATATTGTATGCAAACAGGAGCTTGTTTACTTAAAACAATTTTGCATGTCATTCCAATTGTCTGAAATAAATCCACTAGGGAAAACCAAATCCAGTTTGCTGCAAAAACAGTATTGATATTTATCGAAATGAATATTGAGAAATAGGTTCCATTTCGGGGATACATATCTGTTAATTGTAGCAATTGTACCTGGTCAAGTTATAAGACAAAAGCTTTATCCTGCATGGTGGATGAGATAGTTGAATATATCAAAATCTCTTTATATCCATTACGTCCATTTATTAGTGTTAATTGCGTTGTGGTTTAACGGGTATCAAATCGCATGAGAAATCGGAGAACTGAGGTCGAATTCCTTTATTTTTTTGCACAGACCATAACCAAAATACTGTACGCTATTTTGTGAGAGATTTTAAAAAAGAAAAATGTTTTTTTAGAACTGAAAATCATGGCTCCTGTGTCCATTGTAAACAGAAAAGACCGACTGAATAATGGCCAAGTGTATAGAGGCCAGAAATTTCGTTATTAGGTCGCGGGATACGACAACAAACCTACCTATTTTTACTATATTGTACAGTACACACACATATACACACAATTACTGCTACAACGACCAACTTAAGCTGCTACTGATACGGTAATGCTCTAGGCTTTCTCTTCCTACTCTCACTGTTTATTACCCTTCCGTTTGACGAAGGTGAGAAAAATGCTGAGGAGAGTAAAAAGATAGAGGGGAAGGAAAAGCTCGTCTAGAGAGTAAGTGTGTAACAGGCGGAGGAACTAAGTGACTAACTAAGGAAGGAACAAGCAGAATTATTATATAGATTCCTTTTCGTGATATATAGACACCGATAATAATACATTTACTATCTCTCCATATAAAAACCTACTAGCATAAACTCGTGCACTCTAAACGATAAGCGTGAATGTCCTAGATACTATAAAATTGCAATTATACAATATTCAATAAATCATGCAGCAGTTAACTCCTCCACAAAAAGATTTTCTGCATTCACTTAAAAAGTAATAAACAAACTCTCATAAATAATGACTTTTTAATGACATAGTTAATAAAAAATTAGACGCGCTATTAGAAATATTAATAGAAATAAAAAAAACAATAATATTTATTAGATAACCCTAAATATATCGAAATTTTATATTGCAATCAAATGCATTCTAACTATGAAAAAGATGAAAAAATCCGAAAAAACTCATAAGTACTCATAAGTATATTGCCCAAAGGTTCTAGTAAAAAATTAAACTAATTATATAGTATACTAAATTTAATATAAGTAAGTTATTCCTTCGCAACAACTCTTCTCCACTAAATCGCGTTTTGCAAAAAAAGATTTTATCTGTGACAAAAAAAGCCAATATATATGCTAGTCACACGACAACTTCGCTATCAAGACGGTTTACATTACATATGCCCGATTCATCATCTATTGATCAACATTTAAATGAGTATTCCTGTCTACATTTCCGATTTAGGAAAATAATGACAATACATGCATACTTCACCATGAAAATAATAAGCAAAACTTCAAACTTTCGAAGCCACTTTATGAAAAGTATTAATCTTGCTTGTGTGTCATGATGCAGTGTCCTGTTTGCTAGACATAGGATCTTCCAGCAGCCATTCTCTTGATACAGGGAAGCACTACCTACTGAAGGTGCTTGATGTAGTCCTCCGTGCTGATTTTGAGGTCCTCACCAACAGATTTAAGTGTTATTTTATCATCAGAACATTCAGAGTGAGTTTTCCAAACTGCCGCATCATCGTAATCACCATTAAACTCATCCAGCTCTTTCCGAATCTTCAGCCATGTATTCAGATTGACACCCCAAAACTCTGAAAAGTTCCTATTAAAGATTTCGGAGGAAATGCCAAAGAGTACAGCATGCCGTTTCCAAATTATTGGCGGAGTGAATTGAATCATTTTTCCTACAACGGTCCCAACTGACCCTATTATACTGTGCAGTCAACAATTTAAAATAAAAAACAACACGAAAGCGCGAAATGAAGAATACAAATTTATATATATATATATATATATATATATATATATATATATATATATATATATATATATTATGACTCAAAAATGCACCTCATTTTTTTTTTCATTGCGATGTGATGTTGGAAAGGATGCAAACGAGAAAAAAAACTCATCCTTAATATCAGGAAGAGACAAATGAGGTTCCTGGAACACGTAAAGAGGAAGGAGGGCCTGGAGAATTTAATACTCACAGGTCAGATAAAGGGAAGAAGAGACAGGGGAAAGCACCGCGAGACGTACTTGTTAGGTCTGAGCAAATGGATAGCGGAGCGGGGTTTAGAAGAGATACCAAGAGAAAAAAATATTGAGAGCTAAAAGAGACAGATTTAAGTGGAATTGCATGATTGCCTACCTCCTGAAGTGACATGGCACATGAAGAAGAAGATTTTTGTGGATTCATTTTCTATAACTTGACATTTTTTTTTACTCTTCTTCTCTTGTTTTTGATGCACCCAGTGTGTGTCAAATTCTCCAATTCCTATTTTTTCCTCTTATATCCCTGTAATTCAGCTATTACTGTTGATAATTCTGATCGTTGGCAACAGTTCCATCGAAATTTATAATTTTCTAAAAACTTCAATTTTTATTTGCATGGTATACTATCCATTCGTCGACAGAACCCCTTTATCTCTTGCATCACGTCCTCTCTTGTAAATCGATAGTATTCACTTCCATATTAGGGTGTAGGTGTTTAACAGCCATTTTGCACCCTTCATGGCTAATGCTTATTAGGAATACTTTAGTACTTTGTTGATTCTTTTTTTAAACAAAAAGCATTCATTGTTTGGGAGCCCATTGAAACTACTGTTAAAGATTAGTATAGCTACAGATTTGTTGCTACACACACCCATATCTAAATCTAAATCTAAACTAATTTATAAATGGAACTTTATCTCTGTGTGTGTGTCTGTGTGTATGTGTGTCCGTTACCTACAGACTCCGAAACGGCTGAACCGATTTTCTTAAAAATTTACACAGTTGTATTATAAGCGTCTGCGAGTGTTCTTAGCTAGGTTTTGTGTAGAGGTACCTCCGATAAATATCGAAAATCGATAATCGAAAAAAATCGGGTTATAGAAGGAGTGGTCCGATTTTAATCAAATTTGATACACTCACAGGCAAAGACATAAGAAATGATATTCAGAAGTTTCAAGGTTACAGTTCTTACAATAGTACAGAAAATCTATAATATATATAAAAGGCAAGATATTTGTGTGTGTGTGTGTTTATCTGCCTGTATGTCTATATTTTTCAGCCCTTTTAGTTTAGTTTTTCCTTTGGGTTGGACTCTAAGTAGGTATAATTGTAGCTCTTAGTCTCAGCCATGATACCATTTACTGAGAGGACTTATTTAGCCTTCAAAATTCAGTTTACGTCGAAAAAAACTTATTTAATATCGATACCAGGAAATCAAAATTTCACTTACATCCATTCATTTTTCTTTCAGTCTACGGTTTCGCTTTAACTGGAAACAACTATTGCTTTTTAGTCTTTAGTGCCAACGTCCAAAGAGTCTGAGCTCCAGGACCATGGATTAGTTTTAAAGCTTTCATTACACCCGAGCAACGCCGGGCTATACTGCTAGTATAACAATGACTCTCGTACTGCTTATTGTTACACATTCCCACTTTCTGCTTAACGATATTTAAAATTTGTACGACATTAATTCTTCTTTTCTCTTCTTATGTTCATTACAAGCAGGTTTCAACCGTGCTGAAGTTTTTCGTTTAAGAAAAGTTCTCAATTTATTTTCTGGCGATAAAATCTCCTTGTTATGACCAGTTTTATTCTTGCCAATAATATCGGTTATAATAAGTACTCGAAACCATTTTATTTGTTTGCGTATTTTTTTAATCTTAACATTAGCAGTTTTTACAAAACTATATATTGTAATCCTTGCCACATGTAACATTTAGGAGTCATCGATATTAGTCATGATAACTTTGAAAGCAGCTGTTTTCTTATAAGAAAATATTCATCATTCATTGACCAAAAAACTAATGCTACTGTCGATGAAATTTTATAATATATAATATTTTAGTGGGTTGGCTACTTTTGTAATGCTTAAGTCTTTTACAATATGATTTTATATAAATTACTGGCGATACATGCACACGCACAAAATAACAGGGACCATCATCAATTACTAAGTAGGCATATTTACAGATGACACCACCATTTACTCCCGTCTCAATAAGAAATTTTTCAAGGCTTATAAAGTAAACCTGGCTACTGCTCTTGAAACGGACCTCCAATCAGTGGTTAACTGGGGCAGGAAATGGCCTGCAAATTTTAATGCTTCCAAGACGAAACTACTATCTCTTAACCAAAATAAGGAACTTTCCTGTCAGCCATGACCATGGCTGATACAAGTCTCCTTTTGAGCAACACACTGCGCCTCCTTGGACTCCCTTTTTCAACCGATCTGAAATGGAACGAATATATCTACTGCTAGAAAGATTGGATTACTTTGTAAGTTTTCTCGCTATTTACATTCTTGGAACAATGTAAATAGTGTAAACACTACCACATCTCAGAAGTATAGACAACTACAAAAGGTTTTTCGTTTCACACTTATAAATCTACTGTTTGTCCGTTCATTAAATACTGTTACCGTATATGGTCTGGTGCTCCTTCTGTTTGTCTCAAGGTTTTCGAGAAAATCCAAAGAAGGATCTGCTATGTTATCGATCCTGACCTAGCATCTCGACTTCAGTTACTTTCTCACCGATGTGACGTGGTGCTTTACTTTGCCCTTTGACATTCTCCAAATATTTTCATTGCAATTGCTCTGACGAGTTTATCTCTGGTACCGAGACCACGTGATTTTAAGGCATTTAGATCCAACGCTTTTACCGTTGAAATAGTTAAATACAGCCGCGAATTCTATTCGAAGAGTTTCTCTTCTCGCACTTATAATTCTATTTCTTCGTATTAACTTTATAAAAACAACAAACTCGCGATCAGATATTCGAAGAAACTCAAACGTAAAAACACTAATTTATTCGCCTGAAGAGAGTCAATTTTAGACTCGAAACACGTGTAAGTCATGGACAATTAATGTTTCATAACATGTATAATTACAGAAACAATAAACATACACTTTAAAGAAAACGTTCACGGCTTCTCACACTTTTTATTCTATACTACTCTCGTTGGAACAACCCCATTTCTTTATTCGATATATATATATATATATATATATATATATATATATATATATATGCAGTACTGTGCAAGAACTATTTTATCTTTTATGAGGCATCAAAATACATTTTAAAATCACCCCTGTCCTAATACTTTTGCACACTACCTGTAGTGTGCAAAAGTATTAGGACAGGGGTGATTTTCCCAAAAATCTCACTGAAATTCAAATACAAGGGGCAAAACCAATTAAATTGCTAATAAATATTGATTATTTAAAACTAGGTGTAACAGAAATGTATTAAAAAGAAGTTATATTTAATTTTTCCTATTTTCTGTTAAACAAGTTTTTTTGAAACTACTCATTATTTTATTAGCCTTGGATATGACTGACATTTTTCTTATCCCCCGCCTCTCGAATTGATAAATCTAATGTTACTTCGCAAGACACACTTTGGGAACAAATACAAGCTGCTTGGCAGGAGATACCCTTAGATAAATTGAAGAAGCTTGTGATGTCAATGCCTGACAGAATGAAGGCTATGATCAAAGCAAAAAGCTATTGTATTAAATATTAAATTTATTTTGTAACAAATATGCGTTGAACTAATAAAACAAAAGTTAGCCATCAATATAAAATTATTAAGAGATCATGGATTTACTTGAAGGGAGGGTATCAGAGGTAAAAAAATATTTTATCATGATTTTTAAAAATAATAATTTCAAAAGTAATTTCATTCATTTGTAAATGAGTACTGAAAATTTCATTAAAATCCGACAATTATTTGAATTTTTTGCGAGAATTTCCAAATTAATATGTTTGTCACCGAAAAAAAAGAGCCAATAGTAATAACGCTGTCAGAAGCAGTAACCGCCCTTTTGGCACACTGTTATTTATATATTTACTTTTTGGGGGCACGAAAGTTAAACATTTTCAGTTTTTCTTTGATTTATAAGAGTCTTGGGGTTTGTTTTAAAGTTATAACTGGTACCTGTTTTAACAAAAGAATGTTCGTATTTAGGTCATTGAGGAACCGGGTGAATATTTAAAGAACAGTAAATATTAAATAACATACTTAGAAGTAAAAAAAAAACAACATATAAACACCTTTTAAAACAAACCGGATCGACAAAACGCAATCAGGTGATTTGGGTTAATGTATGTTGACAAGAATTTAGCTTGCAATATCTTATTTTTAAGCACGAGAAAATTGAATTGCGTTGGCGTGATTCATATCTCTGTGCCTGTGTCTATTTGTAGGGCAAAAAATATAAATATATATCAATATATATATATATATATATATATATAATATATGTGTGTGTGTGTGTGTGTGTGTGTGTGTGTGTGTGTTAATTCATATCAGCCAGCCAATCAGTTAAGTATCATCCGTGATACACGCTTGGTTGATCAGGTCTCTTTCGATTCCTGACTGACTAGGCAGATCGTTTTCCCGTTGTAAGTTGCCATTTTCTTTTTTTTGGTTACCATCCAAAATTATAGTATCAGTCTGATATGCTATTCCACTCATAGCTCAAAGTAGGGAGAAGTGCTGGCGTCATATCTTACTCAAAGGTATCTATGCGTAACTGAATGCAAGGAACTTGACTAGAATTTGGAACAGGTTTCTCGATTTTCGCATTCCAAGCCAGTATACATTACACCACAAAAAACATTGGTATAAAGTTTACAAATCAACTAGTGAACTGAAAAGGCAAAAATTGTGCATGAGTAAATCTAATAATAGAAAAAATTATGTCACATTTCTGCCAACGTTTTGACATAGTTTTTAAAAGTTTGTCTTGTTTAAAGGGTCATATAAATTTAAAGGGTAAGTAAGCCTTACTCTTTGTAAGAATACAAAAGCAGTTTTCAACAGTTCTTGTAGATAATCCCAAAGGGATAGATTGACGTGAAAGAGGACTTCCCTAGCACAGAACAATAAGTCTTACAGGAAAAACCAGATGGCATCAACAGGTTCAGAGATAAATCGCCGTAATATTAATTTTCCTTTCGGGAAATATTACAAGGCCCCCTTTTTTTGACACATTGCTTATTGTTGCATACATGTTATAATTTATCGGGGTGTATATATGTATAGATCATTTCATGTTCGACATAGTTTTATAAAACTCTCTCTGAAAACAAACCATGTTTGCCATTCTTTTTTCATTTAGCTATTCCTTTCTGTTCACGAGATAGTGTTATACCACAGGTGTAATAATAGCCATGATGGGAGAAATGTAAATGGTAAAATAAACTTTTGTACCAGTGTTATTGCTCATTATACAGCGTTATCTTGTGATGATCATACTAGACAACAATATGCTAGCTATGATTATGTATGTTAACTCTACAGTCACTTGTGTAGAGTACAGAATCACAGCCTCATCATCATCATAACTAAGGCAATTGTTTTCGTAGCAAGTAATTTATTACAAGGCGGGGAGCCGAGTTCGAAGTCCACTTGAATTCCTTGCATTCACTTAGGCACAAATACCCTTGGGAAAGGTAATAATCCGTCTCTTCCCTCCAGTTATGGGTTAAATAATAGGACAGATTGGGTTCTATAGCCTTGATCGGCAACCAGTCTACCGCGGAAAGCAATGGCAACCTACTGCAGGATACTCTTCTGCCCAGCCAGTCATGTATCTTTCGAGACATGATCGCCCAAGCGTGTTTTCAACTTTATAGTCAGCAGTATTATGACATTAAAACTCTAGATTACCAATCTCATTTATGGTAGATTGTGAACCTATCAATAAAACTAAAACTAAAAATAAAAACATTGGACAAGCGACTAGTACTTTCAGCAAGTATCTAACTAATCACCTATGTGACTTTAGTTTCACATTGCAAAGGTTCTCTGGAAGAAGTCGTTCTAGTGAAACTTCTTATTATCGAGAAGGTTTTGTGTCCAATGTTTTGAGTTTGACTTTGTGTGTCGAAGAATTATCACTATTTACATAATTTTCTACTCGGAATATTTTTATTACGCTTCGGTCAATTTGTCTTTCAGTCTTCATCAGAGGTTTGTCAATCAGTGGAACCTTCAGAGAAATTCGAAATAGACTCTTCATTTAATCGACGAAGATATATTTTGTCTCGTTTAGTAGCTCATCTATATGAATATATAAGTTCTTTATTAGTAATACTCAACTACAGTTCGCTGACTTTTCCACGAAGTTTAAGTTTGCACTTAACGGCCCAGGGATTGAATTAGCTGTTATTATGTCACTAAATTCCCGAATTAATATTCTAATCCACTAAGGAATTATTCCATGGGCAATCCTGTGTGTGGAATGTACAAACAAGTAAATCAGATATGGTTGATTGTTTATAGAATAGGTAACAAACTGTCTGGAATGAAGCAAAAATGCTAAAATAAAAAGAATATTCAAGAGTCAGGCATCTAGTAGCACATATAGGTCTAGCACATAAATACAATATGGATCAGTTCATAAAAAGATAAAAAGAAACCGTGGCTGCACCAAAAAGAAGATAAAAGCCTTGGTGTGGTTAGTCAGTTGCAAATACAAAAATACTTTCTGCTCAATTAAACAAGATAAAGATTTTCAAAATTATTTTGTTTAAATTTCAAATATACAGAGGCTTGCACCAAACATCAAGGAAAAGTATACTTTTATTAAGAAAGGTTAAAAAATGTGAAAATCTTTTAGAAATCAAATTTTCTCAAACATTGTTTGATTTATAAATATTATATTCATACTATTATCCTACCCTTTTCATGTACAATAGTTAAGAGTAGGCTAACATGGGTAGTATAAAGATGAGGTTGTATAAAAATATCTACTTTATTTAAATTTACTTTTTAAATGTATAATCTTTGTAAAGCTGACCATTAGCTTGAAAAAAAAACAAAAAAAAAACAAAACAAAAAACAAACAAACAAACAAACAAGAGTCCAGGGTCAAGGTACCGCAGCACCACTGCTCATCACCATCAATGAATATGAGCTGGAAGTGGTCCATCAGTTTACCTACCTTGGTTCTACCATCACTAGCAACCCCCCCCGCCGCCGGACATAGAGCTTGACAAGAGAATTGGGAAAGCAGCCACAAACCTTGCGTTTGGACGAACTCCAAGCTGACAGTGAAGACAAAGATGGCAGTGTACATCGCATGTGTCATCAGCACACTGTTATACAGCAGTGAGACATGGACCACGTACGCCAGGCAAGAATGCGTCTGAACACCTTCCACGTTAGAAGTATCTGACGCATATTGGGAATCTCTTGGCAAGATAAGGTGCTCAACACCGAGGTCCTGTCTTAGAAGTTCGCAGTGTACAATCAAAATGGATCTTTAAAGCGGTCGCTTGATCAGTGATTTTCATTTGTTGATGTTAGTCGCTGGTCGTGTTCTGGAGGTGGTCGCTTACTAAGGGTCAATTAACACTGGCAAATAAAAACGGTCGTTAACAGTGTGTGGTCGCATAAGACAGGTCCCACTACATATATACTGTTAAATATAAGAGACAATGAATGTTTATTATGTTTAATCATGAGCCGTTCTAAACATCATATTTTGGCTTTAATTTCAGGTGAAAAATAAAGCCAAAATACGATATTTAGAATGGCTCATGATTAAACATAATAGACATTTATTGTCTCTTATATTTAACAGTATATGTTTAGAAAATTATCTGCTGCCTCGATACACTAAATATATATATATATATATATTCATTATACTTATAATCTCTAAGCATTATGAGTGGTCAAAACAAATGTATCCCCAGCATCCTTCTTTAGAACCACATTTCTGTTGATCCTTTCCTTAATCTTTGAAAGAATTGTCTAGCATTCAATACCATATAGAAGGACAATTATCACATAACTTTGTGTACTCTTTTCTTCGTTTCCAACGAGATGTTTCTATCTCACAATACTCTTCAGATTTGGGAATGCGTCCTTGGCCATTTCGTAAGTTATTCCAACATGAGGAATTAACACTAAATTTTACGCACGCATTCCTGAAACACCAACAGAGGCAGTTAAGTCTTTATCTTGAAATGTCTCAGTCTTCTTTTGATCTTTTGTATCGTATGATTTACACCATATTTCATTTTTAAGAGTTCTTTATATCTCCTTCGACCGCCTAGGTTTTATCTTAAATCGTTCTGACATTTGGCCCTAAATATTTTCCATGCTTAATTTCTTTTACGATATCTCTGCGAGACATTTCATGACCCCGCCAGCACCAAGAAAGTCTATTTCTTCTGATGAATGTACATTTTAATTCTTAGTGACTATCGCAACAATTTCTTACGAGAATTTCTTTAGTTGTAAATAAAACCAAATGCCCCCCCCCCCACCAATCAAACATTCAAATCCTGTAGATGAAATGTACAGCGTGAACCAGACAACACAGTGAACTGGTCCACACTGAAGCCATTTACACAATTATATATATATATATAGTCATCGGCAGACAGATCTGTTTCGCTGTATCCCAGCTCATCAGATTCTACCTCTGAGCTATGGGCGCTCGGTAGAAGGAGGCAGACTATTTAGCGTGTATATTATGATTATACATGCCCAATAGCTGAGAGTGTTCTAATTCATTGCTGAATGAACGATGCGTATATGCTAGAGTAGCTGCTGTTTATCAAAGTCTACCATTCTTCCAGAGTGCTCAAAGTATATATATATATATATATATATATATATATATATATATATATATATATACATATGAGCAGGGTGTACATATTTATAGTATTATTACTCAGCTGTTAATAAAACAGTGCTCAGTGTACGAACAGAGCTGTATTATATATATATATATTAATATACATATTATCCGACGTCTATGCCACGACTCAAAGTTTCATGCGTTATGCAATCATCAGATGCATATTTTAAACTGACAGGTAATCAAATTAGTTCACTCAGTGTTCATGGGAATTTAATAAAGTTGAGTTACTGCTCTTTTTAATAACAAGATTAAAAATTTACCTCCAATAAACCGCTGAAAAACAGCATAATATGAAGTAAAAAAGCCAAAATTAAATAAAAACAAAGTTTTATCAGCAAAATGTTCATATAATTATCAAGAGTATAGATCACCGTATTTTTTAATTATTTTTCAATTCTTTTTAATTCTTTCAAACACGTTCGAAATTTTCGTAGAAAATCTTGTTTTTTTTTTCGTCCGTGAGTGACGTAATTTTTACAAGTTTTTATTACGGCAAACGTAATATTACGCATGACACTTTTTTGCCGTTGAAAGACAGTAATTTTAAAATTCTTGCAAAATACATATAATTGTCGGATTTTGGTGAAAATGTTAGGACTTATTCATAAATGACTGAATTCATTTTTGAAATAACTTTTTGTAGAAAACCTTGGCAAAAACTTTTTTGACATATGTTATCCCCCACCAATTTATTTCCAGAAATGTCTAGAAATTTGCGATCGTTTTCCCATAAACCTAATATTAATTAAATTTAGGAGTCATTGGGCAATGCTAATCAACTGTCATTTTTTCTTTTAAATTAATTTCAAGTTAAAATAAAGACCAAAATTGTCCAGCATTTGGAGTTTTTTACTGTTGGTTCTAAACTTTCGGCTCACATGAGCCATCTTCAGAGAGGTTACAGGGACGTTAACATAAAGACAACCATCATCAAAGATGATATTATCTTGTGTTGACATAAAACATTGCTATGTGACGATAACAGTCACCGAATAGTGTAATTTGTAATGCGATTCTATGACGTCAAACCACTGTTATTGGATAATTCTTATTTTTTAAGGTTTAAATTTTTATCTAAAATATTATTATGATTTTTTATAATTTTTTCCAGATTATTCATACAAACATAACTTAATTTAAAAGTATTTTTATTGAAAATCTTACTTAATGGATTATTATTCGGAAAGTGTTTCTTAATCAAAGAGAGGAACTTTTTCCTAATTTACTGCTAATCATTTGGTTGAAAGGGGGTGTATAGCAAATAATATTTCTATTATAATATTTTCTTCGGGGGTAGGTCTTCTTTTTTTACATATTTAACAATTGGACATTTATATCCACTAATTTTTAAGGCAGTATTAAAAAAATTACTATGCTTATTAAACATTTCTTCATTTGCTGAATTTCTACTAATTCTATAGTCTATGGATGAGGGTACAATTTTATGTTAGAAGACATAACGGGGATAAAATTTATCCACATTATGTCCTCTAACATAAAAGTTATAACTCTTAATGCAATACTCAATTTCTATACAACAAAAAATCTATTCAAATATATATATTAGTCATCCAAATACAAGCCTGTTTCGCTGTATCACAGCTTATCAGACCGGGATTGAAACTCAACTGATTTGGTGTCAGTCGGAGTCGCTACCCAACTAAGCCATAGACGCATGGAATCAGGGAGGGTAAATCTTACGCATATATTGCAGAAGTGGAAACTTTTTTAAATTTTCTTTTCTAAAGAGCTCAATCGTAATGAGAGCATTATATATATATATCTAAACTTATTTATAAATGAACTTTGTGTGTGTGTGTGTGTGTGTGTGTGTGTGTGTGTGTGTATCCGTTACCTATAAACTCCAAAACAGCAGGACCGATTTTCTTGAAAATTTATACAGTTGTATTATAATCGTCTGTGAGTGTTTATAGCTAGGTTTTGTGTCGAGGTACCCCCGATAAATATCGAAAATCGATAATCGAAAAAATCGGGTTATAGAAGGAGTGGTCCGATTTTAATCAAATTTGATACACTCATAGGCAAAGACATAAGAAACGATATTCAGAAGTTTCAAGTTTGCAGTGCTTAAAATAGTGCATAAAATCGATAATATATATATATATATATAAAAGGCAAGATGTTTATGTGTGTGTGTGTGTGTCTGTTTATCTGTCTGTATGTCCTTTCTACAAATCCACAATTTTTATCCGATTCTCACCAAACTTCACAGCCTATTCTTTAGGCTGAGTCTGAGCTCCAGGACCATGGGTTAGTTTTAAAGCTTTCATTACACCCGAGCAACGCCGGGTTATACTGCTAGTATATATATCTAATCGTAATGAGAGCATATATATATATATATATATATATATATATATATATATATATATATAAAAGTATATAAAAATATAAAGTGACATGACAGGAGAGGGAGTGAACACATAAAAATAAACCAAAATTCGCTGAACAACACACGAACGCTGACTTCACAAAGTGCGTCTCCTCGATCACTACCATATCCATACTTAAAGACAGGAGATCACCAAGCAGACAGGCAGCCTTACCCTGATCTATCAAACTCCTCGCATTTAAACATGCCAAGTTTATATCCATTTTCTAGATCTATTCACACACTTTCCGGAAATCTGCAGAGCTTAGGACACCGACGGATTGTCCTAGGTTACCAGTGCTCATTTCGAACGTAACCTAGTTCCTCTTTGTCAATTCTACCGAATTTTGTGGGAAAGGTGAGTTTTACTGTCTTATATAAAGAGGGGTGGGTCAAAATTCGGGCTCTTCCTGAACAGCTTTTAGAAATTTCCTGAGGATACGTCATCTGAGCTCAGGAAATGACTCTTTGGTGGCAGATATAACGTCCCACACTTTTAGTTTGCTGCCAGTATTTCCTAATCGAGATATTACTCCAGGTGCATTCGGGGTCATTTGTTGACGTACACTTAAATAAAGGTCTCAAGAGGCCCTTTTTATGAGTTGAAATGTCTTTATCTAGAAAGATTCTGTCCCCGTTAGAAACAGTCTTTCCATTTTGGGAATGTCTTTTTCTTTTGAGATGAGTTGGGAGAGGGGATTGCCGGGGGCCTTGGAGAAGAAAAAGAAAAATTCCTTGCTTTACTTAAATTTGACACTTTTTCACATCGTTTCTTGCTAGCAAAGCAGGTTCAGATTATGTCTTGGTAGATTCCATAGCATTCTCTGCCCAAACTGGAGTAGATAGTCTAAACGATCGCCCGGTTCAGACTCCGCCCACGTCTATTGAACAGGTGAAGAGGCTCATCCCTTGTTCCCTGTTTAGAATGTGGTTTCCGGCTTTCTCTTTTCCATTCTTTTTACCCTTACGTAGCCCCCTGCGCATCAGTGGTGTTATCGCCTTGCTTGGGGTGATATGATTAAAAAAAACCCAAAAAACCTAACCCTACTTAATCCCTCCTCGGCTTCGTCCTCCCTAATCTCTTTTGAGATGAAAACCTAAGGGGGGTATTTCCACTACCTACATCGTTTGGTTATTCTTCGTCATCACCTCCTTACATTCATGATAATCGTGAGCTTTCATGGTTTTGTCTTGGGCCACTGCTTCCTGCCATAAAGCGTAGTTTTTGTCTTCCGAAGCCACATGGATTCCATTTGCATCCGATTGTTTTGATGTTAGTCGCTGGTCGCATTCTGGAGGTGGTCGCTCACTAAGGATCAATGAACATTAACAAATCGTCTGTGTATAGAAAAACGGTCGTTAACAACAGAAGGTCGCTGACGAAGTGGGTCGCATACGGCAGGTTCTACGGTATATATATATATGTGTATACATATTAATTATACTTATACTCTCTAATCATTATGAGTGGTCAAAACAAATGTATCCTCAGCATCCTTCTTTGGAACCACATTTCTGTTGATCCTTTCCTTCATCTTTGCAGAAATCGTCCAGCATTCAATACCATATAGGGGAACAGTTATCACATAACTTCTCGGCTGTCTCTTTGTTACGTAAAAGGATGTCTCATAGTGTTAGTTCTCTTCGCCAGCACCTTGGCGACGACATTGAATCTCTTTAAGGCCTCCTCCTGTAACTCCGATCAACTTCATAAGTTTGAAATCCGGGGTTAGCAGAAAGATTGCCCCTGTTGTCACAGCGTCCAGTCCATAAGACATTAGAAGCTAGAAACAAATTTCTAGTACTTGTCCTGCAGGAGAAATGATCTGCATTTATTTTTTTGGGTGGTGGTGGTGGTGGGGGGTCGTGACTAACCCCAAGATATTTTGTATGATAAAGCAGGTCGCTCCTGCCGCAAAGACTGCTCAGGAGCCCTTCCTCACCAAGACAGAGCACAGCACACAGCACAAACAACGAAAAAGAATTCACAAAAATAAAATAAAACAAAATAGTAACCCAGCTTGCCCCAAACTTGTCACAAAAACATGGCTAACATTTAAAAAACAAAAACAAAATCACTTCACACACTGACAAAGATTCTTTAAACCATTTAAGTGCAAATGACTAAATATTGCTACGCATCGACCAATTAATGCTTCGTTTAAATACGGTTTTAAACTTTTGACCAGCTATTATTTAACCTAATTTTCCCTATTAAATGCTAAAAAAACTTTTAACTTGTATTTTTCCTGAACACAAAATTTAACAAAGGTTTTTTGAAGACCTTATGTCTCACTTTTTATCAGAGTTCTCTATATTCGCTTATTTCGAAAAGTATATTTTATTCTGTTCGAGTCTTCACCCCCAGTATGATTATATGTGAGGGTAGATCAAGCAGGTACAAAAATTTAAATACCTGGGAAGTGTTAGAACAGAAGACGGGAAGAGCAACACAGAGATCCGAAGGTGAATTGGCATGGCGAAGGAAGCATTCCAGAAGTTGAGTAAAGTGTTAAGAAACAGGAAAATTTGGCTAGAATCAAAAAAGTGAGTACTGGATTGCTATGTGATGCCGGTTCTTCAATATAGCAATGAATGCGGGAAAATATCATCAGAGATGAAGGAAAAACTTGAAGCAACTGAAATGTGGCTCTACGGCAGGATGCTGCGAATATCTTGAATCAAGCATGTGAGCAATGATGAAGTTTTTAAAATGATGGAAACGAAAAGGAAATTAATACTGAGCATCAGGAAGAGACAGCTTAAGTTCCTGGGACATGCAATGGGGAAAGAAGGCTTGGAGAACCTGATACTAATAGGCCAGATAAAGGGAAAAAGACACAGGGGAAAGCAGCGGATAACATATTTGAAGGACCTAATCAAGTGGATAATGGAACTAGGATTGCATGGTGTAACAGGAGAAGGGGTGCTAAGAGCCAACAGGGATAGGGAGACGTGGAAAGACATGATTGCCTACGTACTGAAGAGACAGGGCACATGGAAGAAGAAAAAGTCTCTGTGTTCAGTACTAAGAACTGGGCTGCTGTACTCTCATACATCGTGGGTGATGCGAAAGTTCATTATACATACATACATACATACATACAGTACTGTGTAAAAGTATTAGAACAAAGATTTTATCTTTTATGAAGCATCAAAATAAACTTTAAAATAACCGCTGTCCTAACACTTTTGCACACTACCGGTAGCGTGCAAAAGTATTAAAACAGGGTTAATTTTGCTAAAAGCCTCACTGAAATTCAAATACAGGGTGAAAAGTCAAACATTTGTAAGAATTATTTAACTAAAAAGGAAGAGAAAGGAAGGCTTTGAAATATGAATTGGCCCCCACAAAGCCCTGATCTCAATCCTATTGAACATCTGTGGGATATTTTGGATAAAAGATTGATAAATCTAAAATTGTTTAGCAACTACTCTATTATCCTTAGATATGACAGACTTTTTTATTATCCCCCTTCTCGAATTGATAAATCTAATATTACTTCGCAAGACACACTTTGGGAACAAATACAAGCTGCTTGGCAGAAGATACCGTTAGATACATTGAAGAAGCTTGTGATGTCAATGCCTGACAGAATGAAGGCTGTGATCAAAGCAAAAAGCTATTATACTAAATATTAAAATTATTTTGTAACAAGTATTTTTTTCTTGTTAAAGCAAATGTTTAGTAAGTCAAATAAATTACTTTAATTAAATTGTTTATTTTCTGTAAATATGCTTGATAAAAGATAAAATAGTTCTTGTCCTAATACTTTTGCACAGTACTGTACTTACATACATGGTGGAAGTCCGCTCATGATCGAGCATGACTACTTTGACTTTGATGTAATGATTTTTATTGATAATGATTCTCTCGTTTTTGTCGTCAAAATTGACTCGTTTTTTTAAAAATTAGTCCTGGCATTGATTTATACTTGATCTCACAGATAGTACATGTCAAATTTGCTGGTTACCACTAGTCAATGCTTGCGTTTTGATTTAAAATGCCGAGTGAGACCATTCGTATTCTTACCCAGCTTCCCACAGACATTACAAGAGAAGTCATTCTGATTGTTATATGTAATAGTATTAAATCTTCTATCATGAGATCGCATATGACTGGACAAACCTGCCTTTGACAGAGAGATTTGGCTGCAAATGTCACATGTCAACTCAATTTTATGATAATCGAAGAAGAGTTGCATAGCAATTTCTGCTGATCGTTTCTGAGACAGAATTTTTAATAATTGTTTAATCCCAAGTAAGTCGTTAATACAACTATAGCGTCTGGGATTACAGGGAATTAAAAATAATGAGAAGATTTTAGTAGAATGATAGAGGAAAGAAAAATTAGGAACAGGGTTCAAGAAGACAGAAGATGATGATTGAAGCTGCATTTAAATTTTTGGAGCTCGTGATGTGGTTCTATAGAAAACATGGCCAAACGGTTTTAGAAAATGGCAACAAAAAGGAAACTTATGCTTAACATCATGAAGAGCCATAACTGCATACTTCCTGACGTGACACCGCTCATAAACGAGAAGTTATCAGGGATGCAAGAAATTGGAAAGCAGTTCCACTTGTAAAAATTGAGAGATTCGAAACTGTTATTGTATAAGTGGCGGTTGTATCTAGCTAGTTGTAACAGGGACCTAGTTGCCAATCTAGTAGCACGCTTAAATTCATATAGTCTAAGTACCAGGGAAAAAGGTCATTAAAAATTTGCTATGAAAATATTTATAAAAAAGACAGCAGAAAGCCATGTCACGTCGGTGAGAAAGTATTTGATGTCAAAATGCATCGAAATGATCTTATTACTTTACAAATATTTTTTTGATTTTTTTTTAACAATCTCGAGATTTACAGTAGGAACAGCAGACCAGATATGGTAACAGTATTCAATGAACGGATGAATGATAGATTTGTAAATGTTCAAAATAGACTCTGACGACAACAAACTTTTGTCGCGGCACAATGCAGCAACTGTCCTTTCAGTAAACATAGCAACTGATTAGATATTGTCGCTCTACTTCGTGTCAGTGAAAATTATGAGGCCAAGAAGACGTAGTGTGTTGTTCTGAAGTTTATCATCTGTCATGTTGATTTCAGACAGATAGCGACATAATATTCATACTGTTCTTTACAGTATTTTTGCCTGCTTTTTGTTTATTTTATTTCCTTCTTTCTTTCATTACCTCTTTCGTTTTTTCATTCATTCATACTTTTTCCACAACTTCCTTTTTGCTTCATTCATTATTTCTTTCTTTAAAACCTTGTGTAACTTTAGAAAAAAACTTGGATTTTTAATAGTTTATTTTTAATTCTTTCTTTTTTTTTCCATAAAAAATGTCCATACTTATTTCATTGTCATTTTGTTGGACCATCTCTACGTTTTTCTTTTAGGATTTACACACATGTTTAAAATGATTCATTTTAAAACATTTTTCACATCTTTTTTATATGTCGGATATTTTTGTTTTTCTCTTTGACATTCATAATCACACCAAGTACACATTCTTCTATATTTTTTTCGCGTATGTGTCCATTTCTTCTACCAGATCCTTAAATTTTGTTGTATTAAATTTATGAATCAATACTTGCTGCTGAACAAACTGAAGAAAAAAAGATATAAAATGCATTAAACAAAAGAAATCCATAAAAAAGAAAGAAAAAAGAAATGAAGAAAGAATCAGTAAAGAAAGAGAAAGAAAAACGTTATATGTACAAAAAAAAGAAGAAGTACTTTATTAAATAATGAAAGAACGAATGAAAGAAAAGTCGAATGAAAGAGAAAATAGAGGAAAAGAAAAGAAGTTATAAAGGAAAATGAGTCAATAAAAAGAAAAAGGAAAGGAAAAATAAAGAAAAAAGGAAAGGAAAAATAAAGAAAAAAGGAAAGGAAAAATAAAGAAAAAAAGAACATGCAGTAAAAAACGAAAGGGAAAAAAATGAATTTTTTGACAAAGTCTTTAAAGGAGTCACAGCAATAAACTCTCCAATATGCTTGTTAAAATGGAATAATACGGGATGGAATTAAAACTGCAAGAGCTATAGAGTGAGCTACTGGTAGCGATATAAAAAGATACAATAAGCTACTAGAATGACATTTGAATAGGTGCTATTAAGAAAGAAAAAGTAAAATGGAAAACAAAAAAGTCTGGATAGACAATTAACGAAAAAAATATGTGCATAAAACTAAAGAAATATCATTTTGAGGATATTCAAATATATAGCGAAAACATATCACCAGAACAATCGTTAATTCGCAAGATATTAAAAATTGGAATACCTAAGAACAAAAAGAATTGGAATCTTTCTTAAGACTTGTAGATTTTTTCAGACGATTTGTAAAATGATACTTTGAACTGACAGAAACTCACGCCGCTTTCAGAAAAAAGTATGCGAAATTCATTTGCACAGAAGAACAATAATTGGCGTCTGAAAATTTTAAAGTTGTTCTAGCAAAGAAGCAAGTTATAAATATATTCGACCCCAGAAAATATATAGTAGTAACAACTGACACAAGTGAACACTTAATTTCGAAATAGCTCAGGATGGCCATCCTATTATGAATATGACAAGAAAAATGTCAAACGATGAATCAAACTATTCAAATATTGAGAAAATAGCTTTGGCCATATTATGAACAATAAATAGATCTGGTTAGTTTTTGATTGAAGAGAAATTCCTTCTAAGGTCAGACGATAGACCCTTAAAATTTATATTTAAACTTAGGAAAAACATTTCTATGGTGTCGTCTAGAATTGTGTGATGCTAATAGAGATTGACTTTGATATTGGGCACATGAAAGGTAACACCAGTCCGCATGAAGATGTTTTGTTGAGATTGTGGTTCCTTATTTCTGAAAGTTAGGAAAAGGAAGAAAAATTCGAAGATACGTTCTTACACTGGCCAGATGCATGGTGGCCAGGCTATTCTATAGATGTAGAAGAATGCATAAAAATGTGTAAAACGTGCATTGAAAGAAGAAGACACGCAGACATGACCTAAAAGTCTCAATCTTTGGACAAATTACACATGAATCATGCTTATGTTTATGTGCTGAGATTATTACTAATAGGGATAAATGCCTATACAGGTAGACCAGAAGTAATACAGGTTTGAAAAAAAGAAGTTCGATCGTGAAACGAGCGTTAAGGATATTTGTTTTCAAGAAATGAAATTCCGAAAACGCTAGTAACTGAGAACGCCCCAGAATACTGTGACGAACAAATATGGCGATGGTTTTAAAAAAATTGGATGCAAACTATATAAAACCCCACTGTGTCATCTGTATCTAAACTGATTAACAGAAAAGACGGTGCTACCTATAAAAAGCGTACTGAAAATAAATGTACACCGGAAAGAAACTATCGAAAAATGCTTTCCTAGATTGTTGCTAAGCTCAAGGACAATACCTCATTTTGGAAGATCGAAAAGCCCGTCCACATTCATGGATTGACAAATTAAGTCTTATGCCACTAACGAAAAACTATGATATAAAATAGAATAATGAATCTAATCTACAAGAAACAATATTCCTAAAGCAAAGGGAACAGAAAACTATAATAATAGAAAAAAAATTGGAAATGGTATTTTAGGTCAGGCAGACAAAGTTAAATAGCAACACGACAGCGATGAAGAAATGTACAGTGGGACTGAGAGTATTGAATGTAAAGGAAATTGAGATCAATAGAGACTCTGATAAACAATTGTTGGCGAAGCACTCCTTTGACAAAAAAAAAAAAGAGATATCACGATCTCCCATATCTAGACAATCTCTTAGGGAGAGGGAGGATAATAATGGGGAAATAAAAGTTCCCAGAAGAAGTACCAGGGGAAAATAAGGGGACAAAACCTTTTCGGTACAGGGAGATGAAGCGACTCATTTACACGAGAAGTCACCAAGTGTATAAATAGCTACAGCCATTACCCATGAGACATTTGAGCGTTTATTACTTGCATTCTGATTATTTGTATTTTGCAGATATGTTTTATTTGCATAATACTTTTTATGATTCAAAAGCTATATATTTTTATCCTTGGAATTTACTTATGTACTTATCGGTTGGATGCTCAATAAGGTTAGACGCTTTGAAATCTCAGCGGTAAAATAATGTTTTGATGGCATGCGTCGCTTTCAGAACCATGAAGCAAAAAATTTTTGACATTCAGAAAATAAATTTGCATAAAAACGCATCTATACAATTAAAATATTTTTGAATTTCTAAGTGGAACTCAGATATATCCCAATTCCATGAGCAAAGTGCAACAAAATCAGTAGTCAGTAGTAATTGAAACGGAAGATTTTCAGTCTTTAAATCTGCATATCGCATAAAGATAATGTGAGGTAAAATGATATATACTGGCTTTCAAAATTTTTGAAATACATTGATAAATTTATTATTTTATTGATTCTAACACGAAATTAAGAGTGATTAACAGTATTTTTCATCAGACATTTTAATGGTAATTAAAGGTCAGAAAATAAGTTGTTGAAGTTTTACTAATACTGTATAGTGGATAATATACCGTTTTAAGTATAGCGGTGCTGTCTAAAGATCAAGACAAAATATTAGACAATCAGTGTATATTTTCACTTTCAGCTCTTTTTAAAAATAAAGATATTTATTTTTACAGACGTCAAAGTATGGAGTTAGTATTGCTATTTTTGGTTCGATTGCCTTAATTCGATGAAGCATTGAAGGGAAAGAGGTGCAAATTTTCTCATTGGGAATTTTTTGCCATGATTCTTGGCAGTAATCACGAAGCTCTTGGTTAATGTGTTCTTTTGTTGGAGTACCTTTTTTTTCAGTTTCAACGACGATGGTTTATTTATACTGGGATCAGAATTTCAAAGAGTAGAATATACCCATCCAGAAGAAACATTTCTGGTGCACACAATGTAGGGTAAGAAGCATCAACATACTGAAATATTTCCCCGTCTTTGTAATCTGACAAAAGATTAGGCCATAGTAAATTTAAGTTTTCACTGTTTGGGTTTCCGTCAATTTTTACTCATTTTTCTTTTTTACTATCGTTTTTGGTACCACCCACACAATTAACAGTCCACCATCAGGTTTTGCTGTTTTTGTAGCGTATCTGTCATTGTTTATTTCTCCAATTACAGTCTTGACGCAGAAAGCAATGGTAACATACTGCGGGATAATCTTCTGCCCAGTCAGTCATGTCTCTTTCGAGACATGATCACCCAAGCGTGTTTCACGTATGGCACTTAACTAACTGGCTGACTATAATAGTTAAAAACATGATTAAGGTTTCTACTGGGCATAAAATAGGGGATCTGTTTTATATTGTTATAAAGCAATAAACTGATCCCCCACTAATTGCTACATATAATAATGCATATATTCCCCTCTAGCTATGAGTCAAATAATAGGACAGATTGGGTTCTATAGCCTTGGTCGGCAACCAGTCTACCGCATAAAGTAATGGCAACCTACTGCGGGATAATCTTCTGCCCAGTCAGTCATGTCTCTTTCGAGATATGATCGCCCAAGCGTGTATCACGTATGGCACTTAACTGACTGACTGAGTATAATAGTTGGACATATGATTAAGGCTTCTACTGGGCATAAAGTGGGGGATCAGTTTTATATTGTTATGACGTAATAAACTGATCCTCCACTTATTACTACATAATAATATAATACATATCTTCCCTTTCTAGCTATGAGTCAAATAACAGGACAGATTGGGTTCTATAGCCTTGGTCAGCAACCAGTCTACCGCAGAAAGAAATGCCAACCTACTGCGGGATAATCTTCTGCCCAGTCAGTCATGTATCTTTCAAGACATGATCGCCCAAGCATGTATCACGTATGGCACTTAACTGACTGACAGTCTTACGTATTCTCTTATATTAGTAGAATATAATACTATTTTGTGCTCATCACTAAAAATTACTCTTAGACACTTTTCAGAATCCGATGTTAGATGTTATTTTGATCATTTCATTTTGTTAATGACGCTTTTTGCTGCTATATATTCGTTCAAGTTATCTTTCGTAATAGTCTGCACACTGTATCAACTGAAACTATGCTATTAAGACTGCATTCAGTTCTTGTTTGTCTGGATGTTACTTTGGAGCTGCCTACCAAAATTCTCAAAATCTTTCTTCCATATCTCTTTCTAACATGTGTGATCTTCCGGTTTTCTTTGCACTTAAATCCCTTCAACCAGAAGCAAACGTCTTTTGTATGGTCTATACACTGATTTTTGAAATTCTCGTCCGTGTGACTATCTCTCGTTGAGTCGTCTTTTGCCTTCAAAGTAAAAAACCTTTATTTTTGTTTCAACAAAAATTTTAGCCATGATTTTAGTTTAAAAGGCTAGCTATTGTTCAACCACAAAGACATGCCAAGGCACTTTACATTCATGTTAATAAAAGGAAACAATTTCTACTAAGAAAAGTTCATATTATCATGACTGTCATCTCAGATCTTTCATTGACCCAATAGATTTGAATGACATTTTGTTTTTTTAGCTTCATCCTATTTAAGTAAGGTATCTTCTGTTACAAGACATCTACGAAAGCACAAGACCTTATTGACCAATGCTCAATGTCCACAGTCAGTACCTAAAAAAGCTACCAACCATAAATGACTAAAAAAATAAATGGATATAATCCTTTATATAGCTGATCCAAAACTTTTGCACGTTACCGCCAAAAGCTGCTTGCTCTACTTTTTAGCAGCTCTCATTCTAATTAAAAATTCTTAAAACACATGTTGTAAGATTGGTGTAAGAGAAGGGGAATGCATCGGCTAAGATAAGTTTTTCTTTTGTCGTTATTCTTTATATATATATATATATATACACTCTCACATCCTGACTGAGCATTCTGGAAGAAGCGTAGGCTTTGAAAAACAGTAGGTGCTCTATAATATACGCATCACTCATTCAGTAATGAATTAGAGCACTCTGGCTATTGGGCCTGTATAATGATAATATACACGCTAAAAAGACTGCCTCCTTCTACCGAGCGCCCATAGTTCAGAGGGAGAATCACGACTGACGCCATTTCGGTCTGGTTTCAATCCTGGGTAAAAAGACAATCGGATGTCTAACTGTACTGATGAACTGTGATACAGCGAAAGCGATCTGTCTGCGGATGACTATATATATATATATATATATGTGTGTGTGTGTGTGTGTGTGTGTGTGTGTGTGTGTGAAATGACTACATTTCCAAAAACCGAACAAAAAACTATTTTTGTTCATCTTTGTTGCTATTATCATAATCTTTCGGCTGACGCACTCTCGGGTTTTCTTCAGAATCCTTCAGTTAACACTTATCCAAACTTGTGCACTGCATTGAGAGTGTTTCTTACTGCACCAATTATTATTGAAAGTGCCAAAAGAAATTTCAGCGAAATAAATGAATAATAAAAACTCTATGCTATTTATAATGAGCGAAGACAGATTTTTCAGATTAACAATGTTTTATTTTGCAAATGAAAAGGCTAGGTGCCTGAAATTTGAAGTAGGAAATCCATTAGCAGTTGTTCAGCCTCGAAGAAAACTTTGTAAAAATGATTTTCTACTCTTCGATCGTATTAGTAATATGCAGATAAGAAGATACTTGAGAAATTCAACAGTTACGCCATCTTCTTCCCTGCTTGTACCGTTGTTTTCTTCTGAAAGTTCCTGATGCACCCCCTGACATGCAGTGACATGTGTCGCATGAATAGGTGTCCCTGCAGGCTCTTCCTGTGGGCAACCCCGAGGCCACACTTTGCTGCTGCCCTCGCCCGTTTCCTTCCAGTGCATGTCGTAACTACTGGCCCTCTGCCTCCTCTACCCGAAGTCTCTCCTCACTACCAACAACAAATATGAACAACCATATCTCCGCAAAAAATTTAAACCATGCAAAGTAAAATCACCTAAACCTCTTATCATTTCCTTCACTAACATTCGGGGTATCCGAACACACTTCTGTAGCGTTAAATTTTTTCCTCCACGAAAAGTCCCCTGATATCCTATGGCTTTGTGGGACAGCAATTCTCTCCTCTGATTTCTCGATTCTTGACTACCTTCCTTTCTTAAGGAAAGACTCAACTGTCCATATGCATGGGCTGGGGGTTTACGTCAGTGAACACCTTCCTCTAGCTAGAGTGACATCTTTTGAATCCCCTGATCACCCAGACACGTCTTCGTCTGTCACTTCTCAAATCGGTAACATATTTGTGTTCAGTGATCTTAACGCCCATCATGCCAAGTGGCTAAAAACTCTGTCACTGATTCAGCTGGCATTCACTCCATGAACTATGCTATTTCTCAATCCCTTACACCTGGTGCATTTCCCCACACGCTTTCCCAGCATCCCTTTAGGACACGCTTCTCTACTAGATCTCTGCTTCACGTCTTTACATAACTCCTGCCAAGTCTCTCAGCTTTGTTCTCTCGGTAACTCTAATCATGTTGTTTCTATTAATATTTCTCTTCACACTCACTACCCCCTAGGCGCTTCCTACCGACATGATCTCCTACTTCTACCAGACAGCAAACTGGAATGGATTTTGCGATTTCCTATGCGACGTCCCTTGGGGAAAAGTGTTGAGTCTCCTAGTTGGAGACTGCGCCTCTGAAATCTCCTTCTGGGTGAAAGATGCTTTCATACCGATCAGGAAGTTCCGTCCAAAACCTAATTCATCCCCCTGGTTATCTTCTGTCTGTTTGGCTGCCATTTCCCACAGAAACCACTACTTCCGGATATTTCGAAGCCATTCAACTGACCACAATAGGCGCCTATTCACCTCTGCTCGTAATGAGTGTAAGAGGATCCTGAATGACGCCAAGCTGTTGTTTACTGAGAGAATGAAGCAGCGCATAGCTGACCGTAAGTTCGGCTTCAAAGACTGTTGGCGGCTGTGCAAACGTGTGCTGAACAATAGCAAATCCTCCATCCCTCCCTTAATCAATAAATTCGAGATCGTCACGGCATCTGTGGATAAGGCCGAGTGCTTTGCTCGCAGATTCTCATCAAATTCACATTTGACTCGACTTCCCTCTTCTGAGGTTCAACTGAAAGATGTTTACATAATTTCGTCTCTAGTATCTAAGATAATATCAAAGCTTGATCCCCATAAAGCAAGCGGAGGTGATGGAATCCCGGTCATTGTCCTGAAGAAATGTGCCCCTGAATTCTCTATCCTTTCTAAACTCTATAATTACTTCCTTTCTGCTTCCTGTTTTTCTGCCCGCTGGAAGAGCTCTTCTGTGTTTCCTGTATTTAAGAACTCAGGGGAACCCTTGGACCTATCCAATTATCGCCCTGTCAGCCTTCTACCAATTTTGAAAAAGTATCCGAGGCTATTATAAATGCTGAGATAGTTCAACATCTTTCTGCCCATAAACTGTTCTCAGACAGACAGTATGGATTCCGCTTTGCCAGATCTACTGCCGATATGCTAACGACCATCACAGTGTACATATACCAGGCCCTCGATAAGTTCGGCGAGGCTTTTACTGTTGCCCTGGATATCTCCAAGGCATTTGATGAGGTTTGGCCCGCTGACCTTCTGCGCAAGCTACAGGGCTATGATATCACTGGACGCTTGCTTGATCTGATCCAATCTTTTCTATCTAAACGCATAATGAATGTCGTCTTGAATGGACATACCTCCACATCCTACTGCACGAACGCTGGTGTCCCCCGGGACTCTATCCTAGACCCAACGCTTTTTCTAATCTTCAAAAATTATCTCCCAGACGTGATCAAATACCAAGTAGGCATCTACACAGATGACACCACCATTCATTCCCGCATCAGTAAAAAATCTGGCGAAGCGGACAAATATAACCTCGCTGCTGAACTTGAGAAGGACCTTCATTCAATGGTGGATTGGTGTAAGAAGTAGCTCATAAATTTCAATGATTCTAAAACGAAACTGCTATTTGTCAACCATCACAGGCAATATCTCCTGTCACCCATAAGTATAGACCAAGCAAGTCTCTCTGAAAGCAACGCACTGCGCCTCCTTGGCCTTACTTCCATTCTTCCGACCTTAAATGGAATCATTACATTGAATCAATAGCTAAATCCACTGTTATGGAGGTTAGGTCACTTTGTCGGGCCAGGAAGTTTTTTTTCCGCCTGAATACATCTTGCACATATGCAACTCAACCATCTGACCGTGCATAGAATACTGTTGTCATATCTGGTCAGGCGCCCCTGCTGTTCGTCTCAGTGTTCTCGACAGGCTCCAAAGGAGAATCAATGTGATTGTTCGTGACCTGGCAGTTCGACTAAACCCACTTTCTCACCGGCATGATGTGGCTTCTCTCTCTGTCTCTTCCTTAAATATTTGCATGGCTTCTGCTCTGACGAACTTAGGTCAGTGGTGCCCCCTCAACAAGAATTTACTCGGGCAACCAGACTGGCATCAAGGTCCCACCATTTTACAGTTAGATCAGCCAAATGCAGGCGACAATTCTTCTCCAGCAGCTTTTTTTCTTGCGCTTCTTGCCTGTAGAACTCCCTTCCATATACATGCTTTCCTTACGGCTACAACCTCCAGGAATGTAAATGCAAAATCAATTCCCATGTCTTCTTTTCCTTTCTCTCTACCTTTGCAACTGTCTTCACACCTGTGTTCACATCCTTCTCTTGCCCTTTCTCTTTCACCTCCTGTAGCTGGTTCGTCTTTATCTTCACTCTCCTCCTGCCTAAAACTTTAACTCTCATATGTAGCATCCTGCACATCAGTAGCAATACCGCCTTGCTTGGAGTGAATTGATTAAAAAAAATCCCGTTAGTCACTACACAGAAAAGAAGAATTGTGCATTGTGAGAAAGTTGTTCGTAGTGTCACGGCTGTTATTTTTGAGGAGAAACATAAGAGTTGGGCCGTGACATTTAAACTATCCGAGCATAATTATAAACAACACATGCTAGTTCAAGGACAGTGAAAAACAGCGGATTTTCACTCATGCGAGCAGAAAACTTATATGTTATAGAACAAGTTTTCAAAATAATTAAAAGTAGGTACCTCCAGTTATTTTCGATATCTACTTTTTAAACGGAATTTTTAAAAATGAAAACGTTTTCTTGAAAGTTTTATTTTAGTTTTAATTGAAAGCTAAATAATTAAATTTACTACTTCCAGTAAGCAAAGTACTCTGGTTTATTTCAAATAGAAGTTATATTGATTGGAATATAAAAGCTTGAGATTTTTTTTCAAATTTTGAATTTTGCCGCCATTTTTGAGCGATCGACACATTTGTAAACTAAAGTTAATTCTCGGTTTTAAAAATCTTGCAAAAATAAAATATACATTTGTGACACATTATTTTGAAAAATTAAAAAATTTTAGGTTAAATTAATTTGATTTACACAAGAATTAGTCATTTATAGCGTGAAATTTAGAATAAACTATTTTTTAATCACAGATTTGAAATTTTTGACCTGCTCGCAGTATATCAAACGTGTTGGCAGGTTGTTGATTAGATATAAGATAAAAGTGTATGGCATCACAAGTGACAAAATTGTACAAATCTTTTTCGGGCAAGAGAAGAAACTCTGACCTTTTAATTTGCACATAGAAATTACCATACAAAAAAACTTCAAATACGCAAAAAAAAAAATGAAATTGTTTTAAAAATATGAAGGGCAAACGATTTGTATTCAACTTTTCAATTTTCAATAGGCAATGTAATCTTCAATTATTAACTTAAAAATCTAACCAGTATTTTAAAAATATTTTTGAAACTTTGTAAATTATTATAATTAAAAAATAAAAAATGAAAACAATTCTTTTAAAATTTAATTAGTTTTTTTTTCCTTCAGACTATAATGTCCTTAATTTTTATTATTTATTCAAGCAATTAAAAGCTTATCAAATTAAATAATAGAGTTTTATTGCATTTTTTATTTTACTCTTTCGAGCAGACTTTCTGATACAGAGGCCAAATTAAAAAACAAAAAATATGATTTATATTTCCCAATGAGTCCTGCATTTAACTAATAAAACCATTTACAGTAAGAAAGTAAAATTTATTAAAATTTCATCTATTTACGTGGTATGGGTTAACTGATGTAATATATATATATATATATATATATATATATATATATATATTGTGTGTATTTTGGCAGCATTTTTTCATTAATGCAGGTTTCATTGAATAATATAGACAAGTTTTGTCTATTAATTTTGTGTAGGATCCGTTCATACTGTCTGATATACTTGATGGTGATGTCGTTAAAAGACAACAAAAAATCACAGTATTTGTTGAATTTTTTATCGGGTCTAAGCTTTCGGCTCACATAAGCCATTATCAAAGAGTAAATATTAACACACAGTAAACATAGAACATTTAAGCTATTAACAATAAAGATAATTGAATTGAAAATATAAGTCCATCCCTACCGTGGCGGATGGCCGAAGACAGTGACAAAATAGTGGTGTTGTGGTCCCTGGTCTGATTACAGACATTTGAGTACGTTGTTGGAAATATCGAAATGGCAATCCAAATCCTCAAGAGTGAAAAACCTAATAATGAAATCATAGCTTCACTTGATGTGGAAAACCTTTTTACTAATGTACCCGTCAGTGAAACTATTGATATAATTATAAGAAATGTTTACAGTAATCCTTCATTACCCCCACTCAAAATTAATCCCAACATCCTAAGAAAAATTCTACTAGCTTGTACTACTGAAGTGCCTTTTGTTGATCCAAACAACACTATATATATACAACATGACGGAGTCTCCATGGGTTCAGTGCTTGGTCCGATTTTTAGTAATTTCTACATGTCTAACCTTGAAAATACTACCTTTGCAAAATTTACAAAACCATCAATATATCTACGATATGTTGATGATATCCTACTATTAATTATTTTATTAAGGTTAGAGCTTTCTTTATATACACTATGCTATTTTTTAGCTATTTAGTAGAGATACCTAATTGAAAGTGATGCATTTTATCAAGAAATGATCCCATGTTGATGTTAAACTTGGACAAAACAATGATTGCTGATTTGTTTAAAATGGAATAAGCCATTATGACATGACGCTGATTTATATTGGGATGCATTGTTAAAATATTCTGATTGATCATATATATCGAGTCGTAGAATATATTATGCCCCTAAGAGTTTTATAGAATACAACAGGAAAATAGCATAATAATTATTAAAATATCTTAAAAGTTTTAATATTCCATTTGTGGAATGTTGTTTTAATATTCATTTGTTCATTAAATAATAGTGTTTAATTCCAAGAATTTCGTATTTCTTCAAGAAAATTTTTAAAATAATTTAAAACGAAGTCTCAAATTATATTTCTAAATTTTGTAATTTTTATTGAAAATTCCCTTCATTTTTTTCAAAATCACCTTATTATTTGTCCATATTTCTTGGATGTGGTATTGTAAGTATTTACACTATTTACATCGTTAGGACTGTTGCTCTCATTCGTTACCATGTTCCCGACATTTCGGTCGTCACCTTCTTCAGGGAATTGTAATTTCGAACTGAACCCTTCATTTCGGTAGATTTAACGTGCTGATCTCAGTATCAGTTACTGCCCTTTAACTCAACCCCAAGTATTGAACACATCTCTTTGGGTCAAGGCACTGGATTTAACCAACGCATTTAGCTACTGGGTCACGTGTCTGTTAGAACATCAGTACTTGAATTTTTAGGACTTATACATCTAATGCCTAAGTAACAAGAACTCGTATTACAATTTTGTTGTTGTTATTGTTTTTCTCTTGCCCTCCGTATTACTAGAACCCACATTATATCCATTTTTTGGATTTTTTTTTTTTTTGCTTGACCGGCTTGGAAGTTTGCTGTTGCTTAGTATATGCGCTGATTCTTTAAGTTTTTGTATTTTCCAGTGATGTTCTCTGACTATTTCAACCTCATCTTAAAGAAGCAGTCATCTTTTTCTCGCCATATGTAGTTAGCTACGCTTGATTTTTCAATTTTACCTCGTTTTACCACTTTGCGGTGTTCCTACAGTCTTAGATTAAGACACGAACCATTTTTCTTTAGACTTATGGAAAATCTGCATGGAATGGCACACACACAACCCTTAATCATATTTTTTTATCTAGGGGGGGTCTTACTCGGAAAAGCTATCTGCAAAGTGTTGAACTTCTTTTGAAGGCCGTCCTGATGTTATAGACAACGGATCTTTTTTTTTTTAATTTTTTTCCAATAATCCCTTTACATAGGGTATGCAAACCGAGACTGCTTTCTGAGTGTTGTTATCCTTTTACATTCTGCTACTATTGCTGTCATGTACCCAGGGTAGTTGCTACGCTGTAGAGTACTGCTTATACTGACCATTTCTTGCTTATATGTCTCTGGCTCGCCGCTTATGCATTTTATTCAATGTTGTAAGTAGCGGACGATCTCTTTCTTTACACTGTATGGGTGGTGGGAGTTAAATTTGACGTATCGTCCGGTGAATATTGGCTTACAGTATACAGATATCTTGAACCTGTACTACCCCCTTACTAGGGGTCAGAAATAATACTACCTAAACATATTAACTTTGTTTTCTTCTCCCTCCTCTTCTCCAGGTGCTTCCACCTAAGTCACGAACTACTATCCCAGAAATCCCTTCATCTCTCACTCCCTCTCTTTCTCTCTCTCTGGCCCATCCCTACTGACCAACAACTAGTAGAGGTTCAGTTTTTTTAGTTCCTCAAAGGATTTCACACCAGCCACACGTGCTACTCCCGCCAGAGGACATTTTAGCCAGCCACGAGGGACTCACACAAGAATGTAGACGAAGTTAAATAAAGTTTGTTTTAACAGGTTAATATTTGTATCTCTTAATTATTATCCAAAACATACTAGGTACAAATATTACAATGATGACCCCGAATTCAAGGATATAAACGCAACCTTCTCGAAACTCCAGGATAAATGCAACATTTCAACTTCACGTCGCAAACGTTTTAAGAAAGAACCTTCAACGTAAGTAGAAAAAAAACATTTTCCTCTTTTCTTCATCTACAAGAACACACACACACACACACACACAAATATATATATATATATATATATATATATATATATATATATATATATATACACAAAAATGGAAGAAGCCTATCTACAGCAAATTAATATAAAAACACCAGAGTTCATGGAAACGGCAGTGAATGGCTGGTTTTCCATTCTGGAAGCGCAGTTCCACCTGCACAATATAACGGCCTCCACAACAAAATTGTACACGGTCATATCATCTCTGCCTGCAGAGGTGGTAGCAAAAATATCTATAGCAACTTTAGAATCAAGAAACTACGAGGAAATAAAATGTTCATTAATTGAGGCCCACGAAAGAACTAAGCCAGAATTGCTCGACAAATGAATGTCAACAACTACCATTACCGGCCGTCCCTAAACATACAGGAAATGCTATCGATAGCAAAACGGATAGGTATCGGTGAAGAAATTGTAATACACAAATTCCTTCAGGCCCTACCAGCGACAATTTCTCCCGTCATTGACTCACAAAAGGAGTTAAGTCCAACTCAACTTAGAAAGCTAGCGGATGAGCTCATGTCTTTCCTTAACAACATCAACGCGACAGCGTTCACCGTTCAGTATAATACACAAAAAACTGATAAAAACAAAAACAATGTTCCTATGCCGATAGGAATTAAATCTTATTTTCCTGAACAGAAAACTAAAATATGTAGAGCACACCTCTACTTTGCCGAACAAGCGAGAACTTGCAAACCTTGGTGTAAATGGCCGAAGAAGCAGAATATGAAAATACTACCAAGCTCGCGTCCACCCACACCAACAGCAACAGACTCGGGAAACTAGCAGTCCGAACCATGTCTGTCCCTTGAGTTCGCCGCTATTACAAATCAATGCACGATTAGGGTCAACAATATTAAAATTCATAGTAGATACTGGCGTAAGTATCTCAATAATACCGGCGTCCATGTTAAACGGCGTCTCATTAAACCCAACATCAGTATCACTCACCACTGCTAATGGAGAGAAGATAAAATGCTACGGACAAGCAAATCTAGAGATTGGGATACCTAGTTTGAGAAGGTCATTTTTCAGGATATTTGTGGTCGCAGATATCACAAATCCTCTCCTTGGATTTGACTTCTTAAATGAAATTGGTCTCATAATCGACTGCAAAAAGAAAACAATTTCCGACCCATTAACAGCCACCAAAAAGAAATTAATATTAAACTCGATATCTCCAGTAAACGTGGTGATTAACAAAGTGGAACTACCTACACTAATTCAAACCAGTCTGGATAAATACCCAGAAATCATCTTTCCACATATAAATAAAAATAACAACGACTGCGGTGTTTATCACAGAATTGATACAGGTAGCCATTTACCGGTTTTTGCAAAATCCAGACAGCTATCTGCTGAAAAACTAACGGCGACTAAGGAAGAATTCAAAAGACTCATACACGAAGGCGTGATAGCTCCTTCAGACAGCGAATGGTCAAGCCCACTACATCTCGTACCTAAGCAGAGTGGAGGATACCGCTGTTGTGGAGATTACCGTGCGCTAAACAGCATCACTAAAACTGATAGATACCCCATTCCCAATATAAATTCATTTACAACAAAACTCGCTAATAAACAGCGATTTACAAAAATTGATTTAATTTCGGCTTACCATCAAATTAAAATGCACCCAGACGATATTTCTAAAACACTGTTATTTCGCCGATGGGTCTTTTTCACTATGAATTTATGCTGTTTGGACTGAAAAATTCTTCAGCAATTTTTCAAATATACATGGACAGAATTTTCCGAGATATAGACTGTGTCTTTATATATATATAGATGACATCCTTATCTTCAGTGACGACGAGCAGTCCCACAAGAAAGATATAGACACAGTTTTTAGAATTTTACAAGAAAATAACCTAAAAATATCATTATCGAAATCTATTTTCAATGTAACATCACTAGAGTTCCTAGGTTTCAGAATTAATTCAACTGCTAATAAAGTAAAAGAAATAGAATCTTTTCCGTGTCCTAAATATGCTAAAAGCTTACGCAGATTTCTTAGTATGGTAGGATTTTACAGGAAGTTAATACCAGGATTTGCAAAGTTAGTTTTACCTTTATCTAAAAGAATGAGATTAACACCTAGAGGATTAATTACGTTGAATAATGTGGAAAAAAAATCCTTTTCTAACATTATAAAAATACTTGGTGAGCTAACAGAATTATCCCGTCCTCAACCAACTTGTACACAATATCAACTGGTCACGGACAGCAGCAAATATGCAGTAGGTACTGCCTTACATCAGATCATAAATGGAAATCCAATGCCAACAGGATTCTTCTCAAAGAAACTGACGTCAACACAGACAAGATATTGCACTTTCGACCGTGAATGTTTAGCTGCATATATGTCAGTGTTACACTTTTGCCACCTCATAGAAGGCCGTGAAGTATTACTTTTGACAGATCATAAACCAATATGCGGTGCCTTTCACAGTCTAAAACCTACCAAATCAGATAGACAACAAATAAAGCTAGCAATTATAACAGAATTAATTTCAGATATAGCCCATGTGAAGGGTAACCAAAATATAGTTGCAGATTGTCTGTCTCACCTAACATTTGCTGTACAAATAGATATGTACGATCTTCCAGCACTTGCAGATGCACAAAAATCAGACACTAAAATACAGTCCTTCCCAGATTTAAAGAAATTCATATTATCTGGAAAAGATTAAATTGTGTTATGTGATACATCAACGTCATACCATAGATCTTTTGCACCATGCGCACTACGAAAATCTATCTTTGTCAGATTACATTCAGTATCACACCCTGGAACAAAATCATCTATCAAAATGATTAAGGCTAGATTTTACTGGCCACACATGGATAAAACCATCAAAGAGTTATGTACATCATGCACATCTTGCCAACAAGCAAAAATATAGAGACATACCAAATCGCTTATACAAACGTTGGAAATACCATCATCAAGATTTTCCACTGTACACATAGATGTAATTGGACCACTACCACCAGTAAAATGCTCCAACAATCCTTACACCAATCCATGTCGGTATATTTTAACATGTATAGATCGAACCAGTCGATGGATAGAAGCACAACCTATATCGGATATTACAGCACAAACCGTAGCCGAAGCTTTTGTAAACACGTGGATTTCTCGCTTTGGTGTTCCTCTCCATGTCATAACAGACAGATGCACACAGTTTGAAAGCGAACTATTCCTCGAACTGTCAAAAATTATTGGATTCTATAGGCTACGTACAACATCCTATCATTCACAATGTAATAGACTTATAGAAAGAGCCCAAAAACTTTAAAAGCAGCTATTATGGTCTGAAAAGAATTTTGGATTTCAGCCCTACCAATAGTTCTCTTGGGAATTCGAAGTATGCCCAACTGCTCCAATTTTTCCCCCTTTTATGCGGTAACAGGTGCATAAATTTTATTGCCGCAACTAATGATAAATACAGAAAATACAGAAACGGTTACACAATATTTTACAAGAGAACTGCACAAAACTATGGCAAAATTTGATCTGACAGACTTTTTAAACAGACAAAAATCAACAAAAAAATCATACGTGCCAGATCAACTTCAAACCTGTGATAAAGTTTGGATTAGGATAGATCGCGTTTGGAAACCGCTAGAAGCACCTTATTCAGGTCCTTATATGGTACTCGAACGAACACCAAAATATTTCCTAATTGAAACTAATCCAAACACGTATACACAAGTTTCAACAGACCGTTTGAAACCGTACATTGAAAACAAACAAAAATCAAAATGTACGCAAAATGCAACCACCAATACAAATAAAAGGCCTGATAGTTTACCACCTGAAAAAGTACAAGAACATAAAACGAAGACAAGAACTTCAGGTAGAACAGTTACATGGAAAAAGAATAACAAATACATTTATTATTAAACCACGGAGTCAATTAAAAAAATAATAATAAATAAATAAATAAGATTAAACTAAGACGGGAACTCCGTTAACTGGTAAAGAAGTATTTGTAGTACACCCTTACTAGAGGTCAGAAATAATACTACCTAAACATATTAACTTTGTCTTCTTCTCCCTCCTCTTCTCCAGGTGCTTCCACCTGGGTCACGAACTACTATCCCAGAAATCTCTTCATCTCTCACTCCCTCTCTTTCTCTCCCTCTGGCCCATCCCTACTGACCAACAACTAGTAGAAGTTCAGTTTTTTTTAGATCCTTAAAAGATTTCACACCAGCTACACGTGCTACTCCCGCCAGCGGACATTTTAGCCAGCCACGAGGGACTCACACAAGAATGTAGACGAAATTAAATAAAGTTAGTTTTAATAGGTTAATATTTGTATCTCTTAATTATTATCTAAAAACATACTAGGCACAAATATTACAAACTCATGTTCTGTTCGAGAAATTAGTACATCCATGAACGTCAATTTGTCTTTGTTTCTCTCTCCATTCTGAAATGCATCGATAAACTTATTGAGTTGACATGATCCACTAGTAGCGGGACCTTATCCTAGTGTGGGTTTAATTTTAAGGCGCTATGTACGTATCCCAGCCATATGGTTTGCTTTAGTGATGTGGATTCTAATGCCATCTCGTCGAAGTATTCCATGTATATGTTAGCCCTTGCTGGTCATAATGGCGAACCCACTGCTAAGCCTTCATCCTGCCGATATATTTCTATTCCCATCCCGAAAGGTGTTGTTTGTGCACAGAAATTCAGCATCTGCATCAAGTTATGTATTGGTATACTAGTACCTTCCCAGAGGAATTATTCTTAGTCAAATCTATCCTTCACTATCGATAATGTCATCTCTGTGAGTACCTTAGTGAACAAACTCAGCACTTCCAGGCTCACAATCTGGTTGGATTGGATGGGAGCATATTTGATTATTTCCACGAAGTTGGTGGAATTTCGGACATATGATGGTGACTCTCCTATTAGTTGGTCGGTTATATCTACAAGGAAGTAACTCAGAGGATAGCACACAGAGCCTTGAAAGCTAGCAATTGGGAATCTTCTGTAGATTATACATGTGATTTAGCTTGTTGTAACGTTGGGACAACTGCCTCAATGTCTTAAGTGGAAAGTGGTCTTTGTTCTTGAGTAAGATCAGTGACAGTTTTCGTTTTGTTTTAACTGTTGGATCTTTCTTTACTATAGCTGCTATTTCATATGAGATCTTCTAGTTTTCATGAATATTCCGTTACGTTCACTACTACAATCTCATTACCGTTATCAGCTGTAAGCATAATGAAGTTATCATTTCTCTGTGGGGTTTTGATTAACAGCCTCCCCAGTTCTGTGATGTTTGATATCGGTGACTTGGTTTTTCTCCAGTATCTGTCTTAATTTCCATATTATCTCATCTACCTGAGCCTGATAAATGTTCAAAGCTATTTCTTCGATTCATGGAAGTAGAACAATCTACCAAGTTGGATGAAATAAAGGGTTCAGTTAGAAATTCTAATCACCTGAAGAAATCCAGAGCATATAACGGCCGAGACGTCTTGGTTATGGTAATAAAGATCAGTACAACATTCCGAACAATTTAAATAGTGTAAATAACTAATTTATTAATTTAATTTAAAATAAATTAAAGTGATATCTCTATATTGTCTAACTTTTATTGAAAATTGCCTTAAGAATATTTTCAGAATTCATGTGTGAATTTCATGGTAAGTTTAACATTATTAATTTTTATTATTATGTCTAATTGTTTTATATAATAAGGATATTATAAAGGAACGTCATCTATGTACCTTAAGTAAATGAAGTTATTTGGTCTGATGTGCTTAAATGTGTTAAAACTGCACTTGTCAATATTGATTCGCAATATTATTTCTGATACATTATAGCGATGATTATTCTACATCATTTGGTTTTAGGAAAAATCTGTACGTTTTATGAATTTTACTTCATGAAAACTAACATAAAGTTAACGCTACCTATTATATTTTAGAGTTACTGTGTGGTGTTAGAAGAACTTTAAGGAAGGCAAAAAGTGCCTTTTCTGATTTTATGTAGGAAATATAATGGTTAACCCTAGACTTGAAGAAGCCAAAATTATAGTGACTGGGAAAACATCTTGTGAGTATGTTCAACAAAGCAGCATTTCTTGGGAAAAATCTGTCCGAGAGGATCTTACTCTTTCTTAACGAAATACGGGGGTGGGGAAATGTAGATGATTCATCATTTTGTGCATCATTTCCCAGCTTCAAAAGTTTTAGCTGGCGGAACGAAGGAATGTAGCTCATCAGAACATCTTCCAGAGAGAAGCTTGCGACGTTACGTTTGTAGGAGAGGAGTTGTTGAGAAGACCGCGTAGATGCCTTGCAACTTTATTCAGACAGGAAAATGTAGATTGTGCAGCTTCAATCATGATATTGCAGCAATGCACCATTTTTGTTAAGATGTGGTTCTTTAAATATCAGACTATGGCAGAGGGAGTTAGATACTTATTACTGGAGCGATACAGTGAACCAACTACTTTTCAAGCATCTTTAACTATAGATCTGAGTTCCACTTGAAGTTTACGGTGAGAATGATCTCCAACTGGCATACAAAGCAAGGGTTCTCATTCAGAGAGCCCCTATTTATAGTGATAGGTGAAAGTTTAGATGAAACGTTACTAATTTGGCTTTAGACCAAATGGCTTTTATAATGCCGTCGTTTTCTCATTGAACCACCAGGGCTACGTCACATTAGAGTTGAATTGCTACCTTCTGGTCATCCATATTTTATTGAGTTTGCTGTCACTCTTTCACTATATCGTAACCTCTTTCTCTCTCTCTCTCTCTCACACAAATACACACTCTCAGCCTCTGTCTCTTTATCACTTTCTCTTCGTACCTTAATTGTTCCCTTTTACACTCTCTCTCGTTCTCTCTGTCTTTGTGTCAGTCTCTCTCTCGTATTCTGTCTCTCTCATTTGCTCTATCTCTCACGCTTTCTCACTTTACTTCATAATATGTTTGCGTTTGTTTCCCTCTCTCGTCCTTTCTTCATGTCATCTTTCCGTCTGTCTCTCACCTCGTTCTTCGTCTCTGTCTTTTTTATTTATTGTTTCGTCAGCATTTTTATCACTCTTCTTTCTCAGTGTCTTTTAAACTCGTTCTCATTTATTCTTTCTCGCTTTTTTCTCTCTACTTGTCTGTATCTCTCTTTTCTTCCCCCGCTTTGTTTTTCTCTGTCTTAATTTATTTATTTACAGCTGTATTTCTTCCAGGTTCTTTCTGTAACTCTCTCCCTCTTTCTCTCTCTCTCTCTCTCTCTCTCTCTCTCGTTCTTTTTGCCTGTCTCCTTCTTTCTCGTTCTCTTCTTATTTCACCTTTGTATTACTCTTCATGCAGTCGCTATCATTATTTCTTTGTCTTTCGTACAAATTCTATCTTCCTCCCTCTTTTTTTTTCCTTATTTCTCTTTAATTCTCTGTCTCTTATATTATTATCTCTCTCTGGTTTTCTATACTTCTCTCCTATTTTCTTGTCCTCTCTTCCTCTCTCTCTCTCTCTCTCTCTCGTTTTCTCTATTTTTGCGTTCTCTGACTCTCTCTGTCTTTCTGACTTGTACTCTCTTTCACTATCTCTATGTTCTCTACCTCTTTTGTATTCTCTTTCTGTTTTTCTCCTTCTTTCTATTTATTCCTTTCTCTTTTATTATCTCTAACCAGTTGTTGACTTTTTCTCAGTTTTTCTCGCTTCTAGTCTTACTTTTTCTCTCTCTCCCTTTATCGCTCTCTCTTTATCTCTCTTTCCTCTCTCTCTTCCTCTCTCTTTACCTTTATTCCTCTCTTTATCTCTCTCTCCATCTCTCTCTCACTTTATCTTTATTTCTCCCCTTATCTCTCTCTGCCTCTCTCTCTCTTTATCTTTATCTCTCCCTTTATTTATCTCCCTCTCTCTTTATCGTTATCTCTCTCTCTTTATCTTTATCTTTATCTCTCTCCCTCTCTCTCTTTATCACTCTCTTTATCTATCTCCCTCTCTCTCTTTATCTTTATCTCTCTCCCGCTCTCTCTTTATCTTTATCTATCTCTTTCTCTCTCTCTTTATCTTTATCTCTCTCTCTCCCTCTCTTTATCTTTATCTCTCTCTTTATCTCTCCCTTTATCTCTCTCTTTCTCTCTCTTTATCTTTATCTCACTCTCTCCCTTTCTCTTTCTTTATCTATCTCTTTATCTCTCCCTTTATCTCTCTCTCTTTCTGCATATATATTTAACAATACTAAGTTAAGATATGCTTAAGTGAATATCATTTTTCTGGTGCTCCGAAAATAAAATTGACAAAATGAAGCCAATCAAAAAAATATCGGAGCAAGGTGACCTCGTGTGAATTTCAATAAGAACATTCTTCATTGTAATTCAATCCCTGGTTAAAAAAAACAAAAAACAAAAACAAAGCACATGCCGAAGAGATAAATTGACTTATTGTAATAAATGTTTTTTTATTCTACTCTTGGTTTTATTATAGGAATTTTCTATCCATCTGGTCTCATGTGACACACAATGCAAATGAAATTACTTTCACTCTTCCAACATGCAATTCTATATTAATACGACTTTTACTTGTAAGAAAGTTCACGAATTATTCATCCACTTGCTCTCACGTGAAACACAATGAAGATGAAACAACTATCACTTTTCCAACATGCAATTATTATTAATACGACTTTTACTAGTGCGAAAGTTCACGAATAAATATCTTTTTTTCTAATCATTTCACCCCAAGTAAGGCAATACTGTGATAATATCTGGAAGCATACCCATTCAATATTACCTTCATTACGCGATTTGAAAGGAAAGACTGGATTAGGTCAAACAATCATCCTGTTATACCGTAGCCCTGTAACTAGCGTAGAAGGCTAGCATGTCCGACTCATGTCAAATGCTTTAAAGATATTTAGTTCAACAACTCGAGCTTCGCCGTTCTTATCGAGAATCTGGTGTATGAACTCTGCAGTAAACCTGGTGAAGCAGAAACCATACTGTTTATCGGAGAAGAGTCCGTGGGCTGTGAGATGTTGAACCACGTCAGCATAGATAATAGCCTCGAGCACTTTGCCAAAAATGGGCAAAAGGCTGATAGGACGATAATTAGAAGGGTCTGAAGGTTTTCCAGCATTCTTAAATACATGAACAATTGACGAGAAATTCCAGCACGCAGAGAAGCAAGAAACATAGAGGCAGTAGTTGTAGAGTTTGGAGAGGACAGAGGAGAGTTCAAGGGTACATACCCTCAGGACAAGGATTGGGATTCCGTCACCTCCGCTCGCTTTAGGTCTTCTTTAAAAAGAAATTAATAAACTATTTACATGTATTTAATCAACATTATTCCATAAACTTATCAGTGAACCAAACTTATCGACTTTCTTACTAATGAAATATTCCATTACCATGGTAACTGTAAGCATTTAGAAAAGGGACTAAAATATTCATCAAAGGCACAAATACAATATCTTTATTAAGGAAGGTCCGATTGCTAATAGATAAGATTTCTTTCTGTTGTGTTATGTTATTTTTGTTTGAATATTTTAAAATTTAATGGTTCCAAAAGTAGAATATTTTATGCCAAATGACAATAGTCTTAATTTTATAAATCAAACGTAAATTAGATTCCGTATCGAGGAAAAAAATAAATGAAATTGTAAAACTGTAAAAACATACATACATACATACATAATACATATATATATATATATATATATATATATATATATAGAGAGAGAGAGAGAGAGATTAGTTACCTCCACTAAATCCACTAATACGCATAGTATGAAGAAAATTACCCAAGCTAAATAAAAATGAGGTTTTTCAATCAAAATGTTTATGTTATTATTAAGATGAAAGATCAAAGTACTTTTTAATTATTTAAAAAAAAAATTAATTCCTTAAATTCTGCTAAAAATCTTGTTTTGATTTTTGTTTGTAGGTAACCAAACTGTTACAAGAGTTGACAATTTTTTTCTGGTGAAAAATACATTAATTTGGAAATTTTTGCATAAATCAAATAATTGTCTGATTTTAATGAAACAAATGAATTAAATTGTTTTTGAAATTATTATTTTTGAAAAATCTTGGTAAAATATATTTTTTACATTTGTTACTCCCACCACCACCACCACCACGTAAATTCATGAAATTTGAAGAAATTAAATTTTGTTGCGAAAATTGGTTTTATTAGTTAAACGCAAGACTCATTGGGGAATGGAAATCATTTATTAGTGTTTTTCAAACATTTTGCCTTTATTTCCAAAAATTTTCACCCAGTATTAAAATAAAAAATGCAATAATGCAGTAAAGCTATGACATTATTTAATCTGATAAGCTATTAATTGTTTTAATAAATAATATATATTAAGGACATTATAGTTTAAAGAGAAATGTTTTCTTCTATTAAGAATTGAATTTTAAAAGAATTGTTTTCATTTTTTTATTGTGATAATTCACAAAGTTTCAAAAATATTTTTAAAATACTTCAAAGATTTTCTGGCGTTAGGTTATCAATTTATTAAATGCAGACTATATTTACTAAACTAAAATTGACAAGTTTAATAAATATCGTCGTTCCTTCGTATTTTTAAAATAATTTTTAATTTTTTTTTTGTGTATTTGAATTTTTTTTGTATGGCCATTTCTATGTGTACATTAGAAGATTATGTGTTTCACGGTTTCTTCCCGTTACGGGAAAAAGATTTGTAAAAATATGTCTGTTGTGATCGCCATACACTTATCTCGCATATGTCTGGCTGTCATCACAAGTCAAATATACGGGGGAAACGTCAGAAAGATCAACACACTATGTTTAAGTAATAGTTTTATTCTAAATTTCATGTTATAAATTAGTAATACTTGTGTAAATCAGATTAATTTTACTTTAAGTTTTTTAAATTTTCTAAAAAATAAAGCATCACAGATGTATATTTTATTTTTGCAAGATTTTTAAAACCGAGAATAATTTTTTTATATATATATGAGCCGATCTTTAAGAGATCGGCTCATTTATAAAAAAATATTATTTTCGGCCAAAAATTTTAAAAAATTAAAACAAAAAATTCAAAATTTTCGATTCCACTCTATATAATTTTTGTTTGAAATACACCAGAATTTTTTGCTTCCTGGAAATAGTAAATTTAATCACTTAGCTTTCAATTAAAACTAAAATTTAAAAAAATTCAATTTAAATGTTAAGTATCGAAAATGAGTAGAAGTACCTGATATAGCTAGATAGATGGGAGACAGATAATGGCATAGCTACATACCTTTCCATCTCAGTTTAATTTCTGAAAATAATAGAAGTGTGAGACCAGTAAAGTGACTCAAAATAAGTATTCTTAAAGACTTAACTAGCATTTTCAAATTCTTTTTTCTCTATACCACTTTCTCGCCGACGGGATATGGCTTCCCTCTGTCTGTTCTATAAATATTTTCATGGCTTTTGCTTCAACAAACTTAAGTCACTGGTTCCCCTGCAACATGAGTTTGCTTGTCACAAATAGACTGATAATTGGGGCTCGCACTTCCCGCCTGTGGAACTCTCTTCCATATTCTTGCTTTCCTGACGGCTAGAACCTCCAGGAATTTAAATGCAATGTTAATACCCATTTCTTAACCACTTGATTCTAGTTCTTTCTACATAACCCTGTATATCTTTTCCTTTCTCTCTACCTTTGCAACTGTCATCAGACCTGTATTCCCATCCTTTTCTTGCTCCCTTCTCTGATATCCCCTGTAACTGGTTCGTCTTTTTCTTTACTCTCCTCTTATCTAATCTTTTTCTCTTATGTAGCCCCCTACGCATCCGTGACGTTACCGCCTTGCTTGTGGTGAAACGATGAAAAAAAAATCTTTGCCTGTGTGGAATATATCTATATATATATATAAAAGACAAGATGTGTGTGCGTGTGTGTATGTGTGTGTGTCTGTCTGTATGTCCTTCATACGAATCCACAATTTTTATCCGATTCTCACCAAACTTCACACAAATATTCTTTTGGCTTTCGGTCAGATCATGGTTTACGAATTTTTTTATCTCCTCCCCGTATATTGGAAATCGATACCCCGATATCTGATCAGGTCTGATCAAAATCAGGATTTCAGCTCTTTTATCTTGGTTCTTGCTGCAGAACTTGCTCTAACTTGGTAAAATTATAGTTTTTAGTCTCAAACATTAGTAGATCTTCTCAGACAACTTCTTTTCTCCGATATTGGAAATCGATACTCCCGATATTTTATCGAATATAATAAAAAACCAATATTAAACCATCAATATGACTCATTTTCTCCAAATTTACTCCCAATGGGTACGATAAGTTTTCATGGACTTACTTAGGTTATTTTATTCTTGGATGACATATTTGACCATTTATTTTAATTTTTGCTTCGTATTTTGCTCTAAGTAGGTATAATTGTAGTTCTTAGTCTCAGCCAGAGGATTTATTAAGCCTTCAAAATTTAGTATGCGACGGAAAACTTATTTGACAGCGATACCGAAAATCAAAATTTGACTTACATCCATTCATTTTTCTTTCAGTCTACGGTTTCGCTTTGATGATTGCTTTTTAGTTTTAACGTGCCAAGGTTCAAAGAGTCTGAGCTCCAGGGCCATGCATTAGTTTCAAAGCTTTCATTACACCCGAGCACACACACACACACACACACACACACACACACACACACACACACACACACACACACACACACACACACGGTTATTATTATTATTATTATTATTATAACATACTGCAACTCAATAGCTATAAAGTTTCGGTGTTAAAATACCATCATCAAGCATTGAAATGTGGTTATTTTGTAATATATAGATAAGTTGACTGAAAAATATAAAATAAAATATAAAAATAAATAAAACCATTAGAATAAAGAAGTCAGCCACTGAGAGGCATTAAGTGGGGTTGGAGGTTATAACATTTTATAGAACGGTGTCTGTACGACTCAACTGACAGTAGGATTTCAATGTTTTGTCAAAAGTTTTAAACCAAAAAAAAAGAGAAAGATAAAGTAGAAAAAATTTAAAAAAAAAGGAAAAAAGGGCAAAAAGAAGATCGAAGAGACAAGATAGAAAAGGAAGAGAAGGGATAAACTATCAAAGAAAAATTCAAACATTGGAAAAAATAAAATGAACAAAATAAAATGAAATGAATATTACAAAACAAAATCAAAGCCAACATAAACGATAAGAATGACGATAAAAATAAAACAAAATATTAAAATATATTCTTAAGGGGATTTGTTCATATGTACAAATAAAGAATAACATCAGTTAAAAAATTGTCAGTTCAGTAAGGTAAATTTTTAAGTTATAAAACGAGCAAATAATGAAAATATTGAGATAAATTTGAGATAATCATAGATATATTTAGGGGTATGGAAAATTCTTTGGTTGCTAAAATTAGTTATTTCATTTCGTTGGTTCAATAAGTTGGTTCAATAAATCAGTTTTGGGGAATTTTATTATATGCTTTTTTTGTAAGCAAAAGAAACATATATTATATAGTCTGACAAAACAGATAATTACTATAAAACTACACCACAGTACTACAACTCTCTATCTACTAAAAACCTAACCAAGAATTTTAAACAAAAGTTTATATTTGTACTTATAATATAGATGACAACATTAATATTACTAGTAAAATTATAACCGACAAGTTAAAAATTAGCGAGAGTAAACAAACTAAACCCTATTGAATCGCACATCACTATCAAGGATAACAAACCGGATTTTAATAGAAACTGCAAAACTAGAATAATTAACCATACTTAACGGAAATTGGTCGAATTAGTAAACAAATTCTAGAGAGTCAACCAACAAATCAAAAATAATATTTTATTTGAACAATTTCTTTTCTCACACTTCTGGCCGGTGGAAATTCCTTCCGTTTACTTTCTTCCCTGATAGTTGCTATCTCCAAAAGTTTAAATTCAAGGTCAATTGCTACATTCTATCTTTTTAAAACTCATTCATCTTCTATCTTTTCTTCAATAACCCCTGTACCCAGGCGTTTTTCTCACTGTAATGCCCTGTCAACTAGTGGCGGTCTTGCCTTGCTTGGGGTAAAAAATTTGTGATTTCATTACGTTGATTCAATAAGTCAATTTTGGGAATTTTATTATATGGATTTTTCTTGTAGGCAAAGGAAACATATTTTACGGTCTGACAAAACAGATAATTGCTATATAACTACATCACAGTACTACAACTCTCTATTTACTAAAGACCTAACCAAGAAATATAAAAAAGTATTTGCACTAATATTACAGCTGACAACATTAATATTATTATTAAAATTATAACTCACAAGTTAAAAATTAGCGACTGAGTAAGTAAACTCAAACTTATTGAATCTTATGTCAATATCAAGGATCACAAACCAGACTTGGATAGTTACTGCGTAACCAGAATAATTAACCTAAAGAAACTGTAAATTAGTTGAATTAGTAAACAAATTCTAGAGAGTCAACCAACAAATCAAACATAATATTGGATTAACCCAATGGATGAATACCACTGAAATCTTAAATTTGTTCAAACAAATTAACAACAGAAGTAAATGCTCTATTTTCTTAAAAATTACTTTTATTCTTGTACTTATGAAAAAAATCCCTTATTTTTATCGTTATACTTATCTTTTAAGTTGGTTTTGATTTAATTTTCTTATATCTATTTTATTTTGCTTTATTTTGTTTATTTTATATTGTCCAACGTTTAATTTTTTCTTTGCTAGTCTTTCCCTTCTCTTCCTCTTTTATGTTGTCTCTTCTTTTTTCTTTTAATTTATTTGTTTCTACTTTATCTTTTTCTTTTTCAGTTAAAATCTTTTGACGTGTCTGGTTTTCAGTGGCAAAATATTAAAATACTACTGTCTGTTGAGTCGTACACAAACTATTCATTAAATTATTGTAACCGTCAACTCCACTTAATTTATCTCATTGGTTGAACCCTTAATTCGTATGGTTTTATTTAGTTATTTATTCATTTATTATTTTATATTCTTTAATCTCTTTATCTATATATTACAAAAAAAAAACAAACAAACATATTTTCCTGCCTTAACACCGAAAATTTATAGCTATTGAGCTGCAGTATGCTATAATAATAATAATAATAATAATAATAATAAATTTGCACTAAAAAAGCACACAATTGGAAATTCCCAGGTATAGATAAAATTCCTAACTTTTGGCTATATTATTTAAATACAGCACATAAAAAACTAGCCAAAGAACTTCAAGAAATGGTTGACGATCCCACTAAAATTCCTGCATGGATGACCAAAGGAATTACATTTCTTCTACCCAAGAATGGTGACACAAACAACCCGAAAAACTACAGACCAATTACATGTCTTCCGACAACATATAAACTATTAACATCTATTTTAACAAAACAGACAGGTTTATTCTTAGAAAGAAATGACATGATACCGCTTGAACAAAAAGGGTGCAAACGTGGCTGTTATGGTTGTAAAGACCAATTGCTAATTAACAAAATGATCCTGGAAAACTGCTACAGTACAAAGAAAAATCTTAGTACTGCCTGGATAGATTATCGAAAGGCATTCGATAGTGTGCCACATTACTGGATTTTAAAGACTTTAAATATATACAAGATATCGCCCGTCATCATCAATTTCATCAAACAGTGCATGTCTATATGGAAAACAACCCTTTACCTCAATCATATAAATGGAACCTATAAGTCTGATGAAATAAACATCAAAAGAGGTATATTTCGAGGTGATTCTTTATCTCCCTTACTATTCTGCATATCATTAATAGCACTAACCAGTCAACTTAATAAGACAGAATGTGGTTATAAAATAGGCCAAAAGAAAATAAGCCATCTATTTTACATGGATGACTTAAAGTTATATGCTAAGAATGATAATGAGCTGGAAGGTCTTCTGCAAACTGTAAAATGCTTCAGCGAAGAGATTCGAATGAAATTTAATTTGAATAAATGTGCTAAAGCTACAGTTTTACGTGGATCAATACAAGAAACATCCTCAATTAGCCTAGACCCTGCTGTAACAATAAAAGAATTGAAACCAGAAGAAGCTTATAAATACCTAGGTGTAAATGAGAGCGAAAACATTCACCATAAAAAAAATGAAAGAAATAGTGCGTAAAGAGTACTATAGAAGGCTACGAATGATATTAAAAACTGAATTAAATTCACAGAACAGAGTTATGGCCATTAATAGCCTTGCAATCCCAGTTGTCCAATATAGCTTTAACATCTTAAACTGGACTCTAAACGACATCAGACGAATGGATGCTAAAACAAGAAAGCTTCTTTCTAAGCATAAGATGCATCATCCAAAGGCTGATGTAGACCGTCTATACATACCCCGTAAAGAAGATGGAAGAGGTCCTATTCAGCTGGAATTGTCATACAAGACAACAACTATTGGCTTACTAACATACATAGAAACAACAAAGGATTGGATGATACAATTAGTAAGGCAACATGAAGAAAGAAAGAAAAAATATTCAATAATAAAAGAAGGCAGTAAATACAAACGAGATTTACAGTTAGTAGATTCTTTAGAAAAGCAAAACAGAAGCCAAGAACTAACTATTGCAGCAAAAAATATGAAAATGAAAGCCAAAGATAAAGCTCTTGAACAGATGAAACAGCGCTGGCAAGACAAACCTCTGCATGGCCAATATCCAGAACGTGCCAATAAATCCAATGTTGACAAAGTTAATACTCATCGATGGTTACGTGCATCTGGATTAAAGTCTGAAACTGAAGGCTTTATTCTTGCAGCACAAGACCAAAGTCTTTTCACGAGAAACTTTCAGGCAAATATTATGCATAATAATATGGATCCAAAATGCAGGTTTTGTGATAAACACCAAGAAACAATAGACCACCTAATCTCAGGCTGTTCTGTGCTTGCCCCAAATGAATATAAAAATCGCCACGATAGAGTTGGGCAATATTTACATTGGGCAATATGCAAACATTATGGAAAAGCTGTAGGCAAACACTGGTATGAACATCACCCAGCACCGGTTACAGAAATAGAAGATGTAACCATTCTATGGGATTACACCATCTACACAGACAGAAAAATTGAAGCAAACAGGCCAGACATTATTGTTAAAAACCAGAAGGAGAAAACTTGTCTATTAATTGATATGGCTTGTCCAGCGGATTGTAACATAGCAATCAAGGAATTTGAAAAACTGTCAAAATATAAAGATCTGGAAATTGAAATAGAAAAAATGTGGAAATTGAAAACAAGAGTTGTGCCAGTGATAGTAGGTGCACTTGGAATGATAAAAAATGGAACAAAACAACACATTGAAAGAATCCCTGGAAACCCCAGCTTAAGAGATATACAAAAAATTGTCTTATTAAGTACAGCCCACACACTAAGGAAAACTTTATCTATGTAATGCTGGAGACGATAGGGAAGATAGAAAAACATGAAATGGAGCCATAACAACACGCCACTACCTGCCTTAGGTCTCCCCGCAGACTTGGTTGGTAGTGAGACCAAAGCAGAAATCGAAATATGATGAAAAATGACATAATAATAATAATAATTACCATATATTTATGCTCTACTTTTGCATTGAGCACTTTTTAAAAGTAAATAACTAACTGTGGAATGTACTTCCATTAGTAAATATTATTATTGTTATTATTTATCGGTAAATTCACATCATAGTTTAGCTATTTCAACATGTCAGTTCGAGACATGCATCGTCAACACCGTTTATTCAAAGAATGGAGAAAAATTCTCATGCCAGAAGCAGTGTCTAGTAAAGGAATGGGTGAAGAATGTTGATTACTATTGGGTTAGTCCAAGGGAAATCATAATCGCAAATTCCATTTTAGTAGTGAAGGGGGCCTCGTGATTTGACCATTGGTTAGTAGTGGTAGGTAAAAGGGAAAATGGTTACAGAATCACCAAATTTTAAAGTCTAATTTATGTAAAAGGCAAATTCTATTATGAACAAATGGAAGAAGGAGAAATTCATTGAAATTTAAATTTATTATGGTGACGGCACATACTAATGGTTTCTTTATTTTTATTCAAAAGTACATTCTGAAACTGAAATTTCAAAATCTTAATTTTATCTGTTAAACATAGATTACATCTATCACTTATGCTATTAGGACGTGCTGTGCCTATAAGATTCCACTTTATCTATGCATTTAGGCCATTCTCTTTCAATTTTCAGTATTTTCGGGAGATGTTTATCTGATACCTTAAATTAGGTTTAGTAAAGGAGTGCTTGCGCATATAAAATCTTTGTTTCAAATTCTCTTCGAAATTTTGATGTAAACGTCATATTTTTCTTGTTTTCCTTAGAGTAGATAGTAGCTTGATAGATCACTTTTGTAGATCTACATTTACCTTCAACCAAACAGTTTTCTCTTGATCTGCAATTACAGGAAAGTGTAATCCTTTTAAGTAAGCTTGATACATTCCCTTTTAGTATGGTTTAGAGAATCGCCTCATATTTATTTCATTTTATTTTATTTAATTTTTGAAAAAAGAAAACAACAAAAAACTACAACTCACAGAATTTAACATGTCTTACTCAGTAGGATGCATTTCTGTCTTGGTAAGGAGCCGCTTTTGATGAAGTAATATGCTGGTTATTTGTCACTCTCTGTTTCCTAATTGCCTGCATTTACTATTTCAATGTTTTATTTCTTTTTCCTTTAATATAGTTAGAGCATCATTAAACTATTGAATCCAATTTCTTGAACAGATGACTTTTCTTTATTTCACGTTATTTTAGTTAAATTTTAGTATTTCAGAACGGCCTTTGAAATTTCTGATTAACGAAAAGCATTGTAGAGTTTTTTTGTTTTTTTTTAATCATTTCACCCCGAGCAAGGCGGAAACGCCACTGATGTGCAGGGGGTTACATAAATATAAAAAGATTAATTAGAAAAGAGTGAGGAGTACAAACTAGTTAGAAAGGAACAATAGAAAGCTGAAAAAGCAGGTGCGATGACAGATACATAGGTGGAGAGAAAGGGAAGGTTATACAGGGGAGGGGAGAGAGCTAGAGTCCAGTGCTTAGTAGATGAGTATTGAGTTTGCATTTAAATTTCTGGAGGTTGTAGCCGTCAGGAAAGCAAGAATACGGGAGTGAGTTCCACAGGCGGGAAGTGCGAGAGAGGAAGCTGCAGGAGTAGAATTGTCGTCTGCATTTGGCTAACCTGACTGTGAATGGGTGGAACCCAGTTGCCAGTCTGGTTGCACGAGTAAACACCTGTTGAGGAGGCATCAGTGACTTAAGCTCATCCGAGCAGAAGCCATGAAAGTATTTATAGAAGAGACAAAGGGAGGCCACATTTCGACGATGGGAAAGTGGCTGCAGTCGAGTCGCCAGATCAGTACCTATCACATTACAGACTCTCCTTTGGAGCTTGTCAAGGACACTGAGGAGAACGGCAGGGGCACCTGACCATAAATGGCAGCAGTACTACATGCACGGACGGATGGTTGACTTGTATATATGCAGGATGGATTCAGGTGGAAAAAACATCCTGGATCTACATAGTGACCCAATCTTCTTAGCAGAATAAGCAGAAGTTAACTGTTTTATGTCAAAAGATCAAATTAAAAAAATAAAAAATATTCGCGCAACAACTCTTCCAGTTGCAACCATTTTTCAAATTTTCAGATTATTAAAAATAAAGAATAAACAATAAAATCAGCCCCCGCCAATAAATATACATAGGCTTATGGGGCCAACCCGAAGCTATATAAACCAGACATCTTGTCTCCCAACTCTGCTTTTTCTCTTCCTCACAGAATGACTACTTAATTTCACTTCATTTCCAGTCATTCATTTCTAAAAAGAAACTTTTATTTCGTGATTGTATTTACAGTTAAGATTGTGTGCGTTTCATGTTAAATCAATATAAGTACCTCCACTTCTTTTCGATACCTAAATTTAAATTGATTTTTAAAAATAAAAATGTTTTCTTGGAATTTTAATTTTAGCTTTAATTAAAAGTCAAGAAATTAAATTTACTAATGCTAGTCAGCAAAATACTCTGATTTATTTCAAACCGAAATTATATAAATTGGAATCTAAACTTTTTTTTAATTTAAAAATAATTGCAATTTTTCGGCTATTTTTCATCGATAGTCAGTCAGTTTAGATGCCATACGTGAAACACGCTTGGGCGATCATGTCTCAAAAGAGACATGACTGACTGGGCAGAAGATTATCCCGCACTAGGTTGCCATTGCTTTCTGCGGTAGAGTGGTTGCCGACCAAGGCTATAGAACCCAATCTGTCCTGCTAGTTAACCCATAACTGGAAGGAAGAGACGGATTAATACCTTTCCCAAGGGTATTTGCGCGTAAGTGAATACAATGGATTCAGCTGGAATTCGAACTCGGCTCCCCAGTTTCTCGTTCCGAGCCGATATCCACTGTACCACAAAGCACATCCTTCATCGATAGACACACTTTATAAACAGTAGCCAATTCTCGGTTTTAAAAAGTCTAGCAAAAATAAAATGTAGCTCGCTGAAACATTATTTTATCAAAATTAGCAAATTTAAACTCAGCTAAATCTGATTTGAATCAAGTATTACCTATTTACTGACTGACATGTACCATAAAAGCGTTTCTTAATCATAGTAGTCCTCTTATCAGGCTCATCTGAAGTGATGAATGATTTAATCACAAACGGAAGCCGTCAAAACGCTAAGTATGGCGTCCAGGCATGACATAATTGTATGTAATCGTAATCGTACGATTCTTTTTTTGGTTTTTAACTACATAGTAAAATTAAAAATTTAACATAATATTTTCGGCAATTATATAATATTTTATTGAATTTTAGTTAGTTTAGTTTTATAGCCATACGTTTGAATATGCTTTCTGAATAAATAAAAATTAAAATTAAATTACGGACGAAAGAAAAACAAGATTTTATACCAAAGTATTGAACGTGTTAGAATGAATGAAAAATATTTGAAAAATAATTTAAAATACTTTGATTTATTCTCTTAATAATAACATAAACGTTTTGCCGATAAATATTTTTTTATTTAGTTTGGATCTTTTCCTCTTCATACTATGGATTTTTTTCAGCTATTTTTTTTTTTTTTACCTAAATAAATATTGTCACTTTATTTGAATTGTCGCAATCCTTTCTCTCATTTTTTTTTTATTCAACAAACGGTGATTCACGGAATATTCCCTCAACAGCATCATATGACTTGTAAAATACTTCTCCCATGAATAGCTTTCTTTTTAGATATTTAGCCGTATAATACTTTTCTCTGTTCAGCTCAAACCAACAACTAAATCCTCGATTTACATGAAAAGAGCGGCGTTAATTATCACTTCTATAGAACTTGTTCGGCATTTCGACCCAAGTTCGTAAGACCCCCCAAATATATCAAATTTTCGCAGAAATAGGTAAGCAAAATGAGCACCAATTACATTTACCCTATTCCCAAGATTTGCTCTATTCTACACCGATAATAGTATCTGTTGCGGTTTCAAAAACTGAGCTATAAACTTTTACCAGATTACTGATACGATGGAGATCATTATGTTAATCCCTTAAAAACCTACTTGATAGAAAGCAACATTAACAGAATCACGTTTTTGGAAACTGTAAAATTATGCGCCCTATAGAAACCTACTATAGGCATGAAGGATGACGGGGAAACCGTTTTATAGACTCAAGTAAAAATAAAATGTATTTATCTAAAATAGTTTTAAAGTGATATATAATGGTAAAACTAGTCGTTTCGTTATAAGGAAACATTCAGAATTCACTCACCGAAATAAAAAAACAAACAATAGTTACCCATAGATTCAAATATAAACGAACAATATTTACACATAGCCTCAAATATGAACGAAAACTATCTACATATAGACTCAAGTATCATCATCATCATAATCATCATTTATCCATCACACCCATTGGTGCATAAGGCAGCAACTTTTTGTTGCTGTTTCTGTATCAAACTGTTTTTTACGGGGCAGGGTTGTTAGCCCTGCACCCAACCCCCAAACCTGGAGGACCAGTGGACCATTCTTGGTCCTTACGTTTACAGCACTTGGTCTTCCCAAATGGTCACCCATTTAAGTACACACCAGGCTCGATGTTGCTTAACTTCGGTGATCGGCCGGGAACCGGTGCATTCAACACGATAGACGCAAGTATAAACAACCAATATTTGCATATAGACTCAAGTATAAACAACCAATATTTACATATAGACTCAAATATAAGCAAACATTATTTCTTCTTCTTCTTCTTCTATGTGCCCTGCCCCTTCAGAACGTAGGCGATCATGGTTCTCCACGTCTCTCAATCTCTTGTGGCTCTTAGTATGTTTGTTCCTGTTACTCCTAGCAACCCCAGTTCCATCATCCACCTGATCAGGCCCTGCAAATATGTTATCCACTGCCTTCCTCTGTCTCTCTCTCCTTCTATCTGGCCAGTCAGTATCAGGTTCTCCAAGCTCTCCTTCCTCATTGCGTGTCCCAGGAACTTCAGTTGTCTCTTCCTGATGTTCAGTATTAATTTCCTTTTTGTTGCCATTCTTTCCAACACCTCATCGTTGCTTGCATGCTCAGTCCACGATATCCGCAGCATCCTTCTGTAGAACCACATTTCCGCTGCTTCCAGTTTAGTCCTCATTTTCGATGATACCTATTGTTAAATCATGTAAATATTGAAGGATTCAAGTATAAACGATTAGCTTTTACAGTAAAAAAATATAAAGGTGCGAAATTTGTTTATCTCCACATCAGATGCTTAAAGCTTTTTCTATAACATTAGCTATGTCCATATGTTTTTATTATAATTATTAGAATTTTTCTATATTTCTGAGATGAGGTAGTATTTACAGAATTTACATTATTCAGACTATTTTCCTCATCTTTGTTGCCATTTGTAAGACGTTTAATAATAGATCATTCTATTTGTCTATATTTCTGAGATGCGGTAGTATTTACAGTATTTACATTATTCAGACTATTTTCCTCATCTTTGTTGCCATTTGTACAACTTTTAATAATAGAACATTCTATTCGTCTATATTTCTGAGATGAGGTAGTATTTACTGTATTCACATTATTCGGACTATTGTCCTCATCTTTGTTGACATTTGTACGACGATTAATAATAGATCATTGTATTTGTCTATAATTCTGAGATGTGGTAGTATTTACAGTATTTACATTATTCGAACAATTGTCCTCATCTTTGTTGCCATTTGTACGACGTTTAATAATAGACTATTCCATTTGTCTATATTTCTGAGATGAGCTAGTATTTACAGTATTTAAATTATTCAGACTACTGTCCTCATCTTTGATGCCATTTGTACTATGTTTAATAATAGATTATTCCATTTGTCTATATTTCTGAGATGAGGTAGTATTTACAGTATTTACATTATTCGGACTATTGTCCTCGTCTTTGTTGCCATTTGTACGACGTTTAATAATAGACTATTCCATTTGTCTATATTTCTGAGATGAGGTAGTATTTACAGTATTTAAACTATTCGGACTACTGTCCTCATCTTTGATGCCATTTGTACTACGTTTAATAATAGACTATTCCATTTGTCTATATTTCTGAGATGAGGTAGTGTTTACAGTATTTACATTATTCGGACTATTGTCCTCATCTTTGTTGACATTTGTACGACGTTTAATAATAGATCATTCTATTTGTCTATATTTCTGAGATGAGGTAATATTTACAGTATTTACATTATTCGGACTATTGTCTGCATCTTTGTTGCCATTTGTACGACGTTTAATAATAGATCATCCTATTTCTCTGTATTTCTGAGATGAGGTAATATTTACAGTATTTACATTATTAGGACTATTGTCCGCATCTTTGATGCCATTTGTACGACGTTTAATAATAGATCATTCTATTTGTCTATATTTCTGAGATGAGGTAATATTTACAGTATTTACATTATTCGGACTATTGTCCGCATCTTTGTTGCCATTTGTACGACGTTTAATAATAGACTATTCCACTTGTCTATATTTCTGAGATGAGGTAGTATTTACAGTATTTTAATTATTCGGACTACTATCCTCATCTTTGACGCCATTTGTACTACGTTTAATAATAGATTATTCCATTTGTCTATATTTCTGAGATGCGGTAGTATTTACAGTATTTACATTATTCGAACAATTGTCCTCACCTTTGTTGCCATTTGTACGACGTTTAATAATAGATCATTCTATTTGTCTATATTTCTGAGATGAGGTAATATTTACAGTATTTACATTATTCGGACTATTGTCCGCATCTTTGTTGCCATTTGTACGACGTTTAATAATAGATCATTCTATTTGTCTATATTTCTGAGATGAAGTAATATTTACAGTATTTACATTATTCGGACTATTGTCCGCATCTTTGTTGCCATTTGTACGACGTTTAATAATAGACTATTCCACTTGTCTATATTTCTGAGATGAGGTAGTATTTACAGTATTTAAATTATTCGGACTACTGTCCTCATCTTTGATGCCATTTGTACGACGTTTAATAATAGATTATTCCATTTGTCTATATTTCTGAGATGAGGGAGTATTTACAGTATTACATTATTCAGACATTATCCTCATCTTAAATTTAAGGAATCAGTACATATACTAGGCTTCAAAAATCTCCTAAGCCGACCAAGCATAGAGATGAACACAATATGGGAACCAGTAATACGGAGTGCCAAAAAAATCATTAGTGTCAAAAATTGCAATATGAGCTGTGGTAACCATTAACATAAAAACTTGCAATATGAACACTGATAAAAAAAAGGATTACTCGACATTAGGTTTATAAGTCCCAAAAATCAGTCGTTCTTGCCATTAAGGATACATGGCCCAGTTGGTTAGTTCCTAACTTGACTGCTAGAGTTGTGAGTACAGTAGTGGTGAAAGTAACTTAAAGGGTTAGAGGGAGATAACTCATGACTTCTAATCAAGGCTTTACGCATGGAATGAGGATGAATGTAATAAAGGGTTCGGTTCGAAATTCCTTGCACCTGAAGAAGGCCCGAGATTACAACGGCCGAAACGTTGTACAAATGGCAACAAAGATGAGGACAATAGTCCGAATAATGTACCATAATTATTAGACTTTCATAGTTTTAAAGAATTTCCAGTGATAATGTATACGGATAAATAAAAGAATTATGTAAATGCACAAAACTATAATGTAGCAAACGGTGTGTCTTCTCAAAAAATGTATTTGACCCTTACAGCGAGGCAATGCTAAGAGATCTACAGTTACCACCAGGATTTACTATTGGTGGACACCATCTTAACAACATAAAATGTTTAGCTGATGATAAAATAGGTCTCAACGGAATGCCATCCTTATTTGATTTGGGTAAACCATGAATTTTGGACGAATAGAACACGTAAGTCTAATTTCGTTAGAAATTTCAGTGGGTAAAACCCTATCTTTTAACTCATTTAAGTAGCCGTTTTTGGAATTTGGTCTCAATACACATTGTAAAGTGGCTTACGACCTATCACGTTAAATACACCGGTTCTCGCTCGATCACCGAAGTTAAGCAACGTTGAGCCTGGTCAGTACTTAGATGGGTGACCGCTTGGGAATACCAGGTGCTGTAAGGGCTTAGTGACGGATGTGCGTTGTGGTGCAGTGGATATCGGAAAGAGAAATCGGTGAGCCGAGTTCGAATTCCAGTTGAATACCCTGCATTCACTTAAGCACTGGTACCCTTGGGAAAGGTATTAATCCGTCCCTTCCCTCCAGTTATGGGTTAAATAACAAGGGTAGAACTTGGGGACCCTGCCCTTAAAAACAAATCCCAATGAATCTTGATAGTCGAAAAAGAAAAATGTATTACTAGATACAAAAACTTATATAAAACAACAATAAATTGTTGAAAGAAAAATGTATTACCACCAATAAATAAATGAAGTTTAGCTGGCAATAAATGACCCACCGAGGTGTTGATATGCCATAAAAACAAACCAACCAACATTGTAAAGTCATATTTGTCTACTGGACCTAACCGAACAAATTTAGAAGTATCTTCAAGGATAGTCATCATCTTAACATAATCTTGATAATCAAGGATGACGACACTTGAGCCTTTATCCGGTTTCGTAATAATTAAAGACTTATTACACCAAAGGAAATTAAAAACTTTATATTGCTCTTTGTTCCACTTTGACTGATTAAAAAAAAAGGAGTTCATGCGTAGAAATATGCAACATCGTTTAATTTAACCTTTAGGTAACTAACTTTGCTGGCTGAATTAGGTTGAAGTCTGGCCAACAGGGAAAACAAAACTTCAAACTGAATAAATCTCCTCTCGTTTAATATGCGAGGGGGTACACAAAAATCCAACCCATGGAAAAGGATAGATAACTCCGCCATAGTCAACAGGGATAAGGACATTCTGACCAACACTAAGATCAGCGGAACAACCAAATCTAAAGTTATTTATAAATGGAACTTTGTCTGTGTGTGTGTGTGTGTCTCTGTGTGTGTGTATCCATTACCTATAGACTCCGAAGACAGCTGAACCGATTTTCTTGAAAATTTACACAGTTGTACTATAAGCGTCTGCGAGTGTTCTTAGCTAGGTTTTGTGTTTTGTGTCGAGGTACCCCCTATAAATATCGAAAACCAATAATCGAAAAAATCGGGTTATAGAAGGAGTGGTCCGATTTTAATCAAGTTTGATACACTCATAGACAAAGACATAAGAAAGGATATTCAGAAGTTTAAAACACACACAAAAAGAAACATAAATATACAGACACATGCACACACATCTTGCAGGGTTTCTTTCAGATAAGCAATATATCTTTCATATTTTCAGGTCATCTGCTGGATGTGCATTGTGGTAGAGTGGATACCGGGATACTCGAAGAGTCGAGTTCGTATTCTAGTCGAATTTGTTGCATTTAATTACGTACAAATATTCTTGAGAAATTTATTAATCCGTCACTTCTTCCTCCAGCTATAGGTTAAATTGCAGGACAGATTGGATTCTGTAGCTTTGGTTAGCATCCGGTCTACTGCAGAAAGTAATAAATACCTACTGCGGGAAAATATTCAGCCCAGTCAGTCCTGTCTCTTTCGAGACATGATCACCCAAGCGTGTATCAGGTATGGCACTTAACTGAATGACTGTTGTATTAACGATTTTTGCTGAAAAATTATTAGGTTGTCCCAAAAGTTCGTAAACACTTGTGAAATGGGTCTATCTGGTCCAGCACAATCGAGACAAGCGATGGGTTCAGAAAGGGCAAGAGACATCGTCGGTTCTAAAACAAGATCTATTCGGCAAGAAAGTCATGTTGTGCGTTTTGGTGGAACTTTAAAGGAATCGTGCATTTGGAGTTGGTTCTGAATGGTTGTGCCATCAGTGCCGAACTTTACTGTCAGCAACTTGAGCGGGTCTACGAAAAGTTAAAGCAAAAGTGCCCTGCTCTGATCAATCCAAAGCGGGCTTTGATGCAGCAGGACAATGCCAAGACACACACTGCCAGGAAGACCAAAGACAAGTTTGAAGAACTGGACTGCATTGAGGTTCTGCCACATCCAGCCTACAATCCTGACTGTGCTCCATCAGATTAAGGCCGTTTCCGCTCAATGCAACACTTTCTGAAAGGCCACCGATTCGACTCATTTGACGACGTCGAAAAAGCGTGTCAAGAATTCTTTGATTCGAAGCCGGCTGAATGGTACTTTGACCAGATCCGAAAGCTTGCAGATCGATGGCAGAAAGTCTTGGAAAATGATGATCTTTATTTTGAGCAATAATTTTTGTTATTTTTGCGAGGAGTAAAATTTCAATTTTTTGCAACTGGTAACCTTAGATTACTTGGCGAGTAAAATTTCAATTTTTTCAAGTGTTTGCGAACTTTTGGGACAACCTAATATATCAAGCTTTACATATGAAGGTGAATCTCAGGCTGTTACTTTGGATATCTCGAAAGCATTTGACAGGGTTTGATATGCTAAGCTTCTTCGCAATATGAAAGGTTATTGTATTTCTGGACGAATTTTTGATCTGATTCAATACTTTTTTATTAAATCACTAAATGAAACAGTTACGCTTCTATATCTTTTTGCATTACGGGAGTTGTCCTTCAGGGTTCGATTCTTGGACATAAGTTGTTCTTAATTTTTATCAACGAACTTATTGATGTCATCAATTCTCAACTCGCTGTCTTTGCAGATGACACAACTATTTACTTATCTCTTAATAGCAAGTCTTCTTGGTTCGATAAGGTCAAATCGGCAGCAAATTTAAAAATCTACAATCTGTTAACTAGAACAAGAAATAGCTTTTTGATTTTAACGTCCACAAAACAAAATGATTCTCTTTTGTGCTCAACTTTTTGCCTTCCAATCAGCATGGCTGATGCTAACCTCCAGAATATTGTCTCCTTGTGCATTCTCGTAATACCGTTGTCCACTGACATGAAGTGGAAAGGTTATATTGAATCAATTGTTAGTTCTCCTACTAGAGTATTCGGTTCCCTGTGTCGTGCTACAGGGTTTTTTTTTCTCATCTGAATCTATCTTTTATAAGTATAGAAAATTACTGTATATTTTTTGTAATAGCCACACTTTAGAAAAACTCTCGCTATTAAACGAATGTGTAAGAGCAATCCTGTTTCTTCTTTCCTCTTCACAACTGGCAAAAAAAAAGAGATTCAAATGATGTGTGACTAGGTTTTACAGAAATTTAACATATGCAGAGAACATATTGGAATAGTCGTTTAACAATGCGTTTCGTCGATGACGTGTGTTAGATTCGGCGTTTTCAGATTGAAATGAATGACAAAAGTGTGTTTAAGGATGAGTTGGGATCTTTGAGGATAAGAAAGACAAATTAAATTACTTTTTCTGATACGTCAACCAGAAACCAAAAGGCGTTTATATTTCCTTACTTTTTCAAAAACTTTAATTTCTTCTTTATTTTTTAAAATATTCCCTTCTTTTTTTCTATTTCTTTCTTTCGTTCGTTCGTTTATTCTTTGTTTGTTTGTTTGTTTCTTTCTTTCATTCACTATCTTTGTCTTTCTTTCTTTTTATCCTTTTGGTTCTTTTTCGTTTCTTTCACAAACATTTGTAATTTTACTTTCTTTTTCAAAATATATCAGTATTTCTTTCTTTTTCTTTCTTTTTCTTTCTTTCTTTCGTTCGTTTGTTTGTTCGTTTATTCTTTGTTTCTTTCTTTGTTTCTTTCTTTTTGTCTTTCTTTTTGTCTTTCTTTTTTCTTTCTTTCTAAATTTTAAAGGAAATGTTTTATTCCTATTTACTTTTTGGTTCGTGTTATCAATCCATATAAAGATATGGTTCTTTTATAATAAATAGTTTAGAAATGTTTATTTTTTAATTCTTTCTGCGTAATTTATCCCAATGATATTCTTGATCTACATTACATTATCTTGAAGAAAGCCTTAATGCACTTTAAAATTATGGAAACCATAGTATCAGACTTAGATTTTTAATTTCATTTGCAAAACTAAAATCCAATATTGTTCAGTTGTTTTACAATAATTTATCGAAAGAGTAAATAATTTAAATTTATATCCGAATGTGACAAATGGTTCCAGGTAGTCTTTTATATTTATCAAAACTTTGAATGTGTATTTATGCAATTAAAAATGCTAATAAGAATACTTTCTTTGTCTATAAAAATATGTTCAAATTATTCGACCATCGTAAGAAACATTCTCTCGTTTCTTCGTGTCATTTTTAAAAACCGAACCAGAAGGCAAACTTCGATTCTACAGAAACTCGTATCACTGTTTTTAACTGTAGGTTTTTGAAGTCTCCGTATTTCTAACACTATCATGTCCATAAATATTAAATAAGAATTTTTCTTCTATGTTAGAAAAACTAAACGTGACCAGAAATTGTTAAACTATTCATGACTTGTCGATATTTATATCAAATGCTTATTGTCATTTAAAGTGGTATTTACTGAATGAGGATAAAATCAATCTGCGCAATTAGGATGAAAACTGGTTTGTTGTGCGCTAAAGTAAATTCAAAGTGCAACTATTTGCAGTAGTCCATCTGTGTTTCGAAGTCTCAAACTGATTACCATTTTGCGGGTTTAAAACGTCAATGTAGATTTTTTTTTTAATCATCTCACCCCAAGCAAGGCATTCTACTGCCACTATTGCGCATGGGGCTACATAGGGGGAAGTAAAGAGAAGGAGTGGTTAGACAGGGAATGTCAGGAGGAAGGTGACAGATGAGTAAGTATAGCGAGGATGAGGGTTGGGCAGATGGGAAGAGTGTTTGATAGAATGGGAGCAGGTCAGTGTGTTAGGAGGTGTCTATTTACTTTACATTTAAACTCCTGGAGATTGTAGCCGCCGGGGAAGCAATCGTTTGGAAGAGAATTCCACAGTCGGGAAGTGCGAGGAAAGAAACTGTTGGAGTAGAAGTTACGGCTGCATTTTATCGGTTTCATTGTAAAAGGGTGGGATCTATTTGCTAATCTAGTATCTCGTTCAAATTCGTATTTAGGGGGCACTAGTGATCTAAGTTCATCGGAGCAGAAGCCGTGAAAGTATTTATAGAAGAGACACAGGGAAGTCACGTCGCGCCGGTGGGAGAGAGACTGCAGGCGGTCTGCCAAGTCGGTATCTATCACATTACAGACCCTCCTCTGAACCTTATCGAGAAGCCCGAGGAGAACAGCAGGGGCACCCGACCAGATATGGCAGCAGTATTCAATGCACGGGCGGATGGTAGATTTATAAATGTGCAGGATAGATTCAGACGGAAAAAACTTCCGGGCCCTACACAGAGAACCGACTTTCATAGCAGCGGATTTAGCAATAGATTCGATATAGTCATTCCATTTGAGGTCCGCTGAAAGTGTGAGACCAAGGAGGCGTAGTGTTTTACTCTCTGGGAGGCAAGCCTGGTACATGCTAATGGGAGGTAGGTGAGATTGTCGATGATGGTTAATTGAGAGTAGCTTCGTTTTAGAAGCATTAAAATTTACTAGTCATTTCTTACCCCAGTCCAATATGGATTGGAGGTCTTTTTCAATCTCGGCTGCGAGGTTAGCTTTGACGCCTACACCAGATTTTTGTAGGAGGCGAGAGTAAACTGTGGTGTCATCGGCGTACAAACCTATTTGGGCTCTTATGTAATCAGGAAGATCATTAATGTATATCAGGAAGAGTGTAGGACCTAAGATGGAGCCTTGGGGGACACCTGTGTTTGTTTGGTAGTTCTGTGAGGCATGTCCGTTTAATACCACCTTCATTGTGCGGTTAGATAGATTCGAATGTTGATTTGACGGATAAAGAGAAATTATCAATAACTTCGGGGATTTGAAAAAAGCTAAACAAATTGCAAAAGGATCGGCACGTATCAGTGTATTAAGGAATACACTTGAAAATACTGAACGATTTCGATTCGTCTCTGTAAAGAAAAAGTGAAGATTTTTTTTTATTGTTGATCTGTTTCGATTATTAAAAGACAAGTTTTAAAAATATCTCGAATTTTTCAATTCCTGTGACGGCCAGAAAACATAATAAAGCACAAAATGTCGGGTTCTAAATCAGATCGTAGAATATTTGAGATTGATTATAAGGCCCCTTTAAAAGAAACCCTGGATGACTGCTGGCGAAAATCGCCTTCGCACGTTTATATGTTGATTTTTGGGAGTCGGATTTTTGGAGATAAAATGGTAAACCCATAGCAAGTTCTTTATGAAGTTAACAGATCAAATAAACTCTAAGGGCACACGTAGTATCACGGTTCAAGAAGAGAAACATTTACAGACGGATGATTATTTTTCATCTATAAAAATGCCGCATCGCAATCCGTGAAGAAAACTAATGTACAGCACTGTGCAAAAGTATTAAATTAAAAACTATTTTATCTTTTATGAGGCATCAAAATATAGTTTAAAATCACCCTTGTTCTAATGTATTACGACAGGGGTGATTTTCCTAAAAGCCTCACTGAAATTCAAATACTGGGTGAAAAGCCAAATCTTTGTAAGAATTATTTAACTAAAAAGAAAGAGGAAGGAAGGCTTCGGAATTTGAATTGACCCCTACAAAATGCTGATCTCAATACTATTGAACATCTATGGGATATTTTGGATAAAAAAATTGAGAAATCTAATGTTACTTTGCAAGACACACTTTGGGAACAAATACAAGCTGCTTGGCAGAAGATACCATTAGATACATTGAAGAAGCTTGTGATGTCAATGCCTGACAGAATGAATCTGTGATCAAGGCAAAAGGCTATTATACTAAATATTAAATTTATTTTGTAACAAGTATTTTTCTTGTTAAAACATTTGTTGAATCAATCAAATAAATTACTTTACTTAAATTATTTATTTTCTGTCAATATGCCTAATAAAAGATAAAACAATTCTTTCCCTAATACTTTTGCACAGTACTGTATATCTAAATAAAATGAGTTTTAAAGGCACACGTTTTATGAACTACTAGATTTAATCCACCGGCCCTAATCCGAATTAAAATTTTAAACTCAGTATAATAAAATTAAATTTGAAAATGTTTTTTCATTTTCCCTCCAAATACATAATGTGGTTAGAAACTTTAAAGATATTTCGCTTGGTCCATTTTTTTGATTATACACGTTTAAAAGGAAATAAATATTAATTACATATGAACAAAATAAATAATTGAAAATAAGATATTTTTTTGAATGGGTGTGTAACCTTGGAAACATCTAGTAGTGCTTTTTATGTAGTTTTTCTTTTTTTTATTTTCTAATGATGTTTAGAAAATCTTTGCAAAGAAAGATTGTTTAGCTAGGTTGGAGAGATTTTACCTGTTCGGGTAATGAGAATTTGAAACTCTATTTATACAAGACCAGCTGTAGATCGAAACTGCCAACCAACGAACAATCTTATTACAATAATTAAATGTCAACAGATTTTGAATTTTTTTTCCATAACAAAAGCGCCAGAAATGTACTTAATACTGCACCCCACTTTGGTTTAACCTTGTGCCAGATATACAAATAATCCTCTATTTTGAAGACTAGTACAAAAAGATGTACTTAATACTACACCCTACCTTGGTTTAACCTTGTGCCAGACTACCTAAATAAGGATAAAAACAGAACAGAGAGGAGATGTATGAACTTGCTAATCGAGACTACGTCTTTAATGGCACTGACTAAAACTGAACGCAAGTCGAGCGGAAAGAATATATAACCAGCCTACCTGTAAAACACGCACAAAGTTAAAAGTTTACGCCTACAAATTATCAACAAATTTGTATGGAAGCCTATAAGAGCGATAAATTTATCTTGACGCCTTTTTTCGATTTAAAAAAATATTAACGAGAATCTTCTAAGTTAGTGACGAGGATAAAATGTTAAAACACTAAATACGGGCGTTGAATCGTTTGTTGCTATGGTTGAAAGATTCCGAGACAAGCCCTAACATATTTGGGATCGTCTATATATAAAAAGGGATATGTGTGTATGTGTATGTGTGTCTGTCCAGTCTAACGAACCATACTCCTCCGAAACCCTTTGTCCTATTTCAGCCAAAATTGGGTCACTTGTCGATCATGACATATATTTTTGATGTACGCAAAGGTTTTTCGAATCGATTTACAGGGTACCGCAGAAATCACCGAAACGCTTAGAATTTACAAACTCTTTTCCTCCGAAAGGCCTTATGCGAATTCAACCAAAATCGGGGAACTTGTAGATGAATGTCCGAACCTTTTGAAGTACATAAAACTTTTTCGAATACAGTGTTTGATAAGAATCAACGACAAATATAATTTTGTGTGATCTTTTGCGCACTTTTCTGATACCTTGATATGCGAACAAAAATTACAATTGAAATAGAAAGTACGGTGAAAATTAAATGAAAATGTTACTTTTTGCGATCGTTTATTTCTCCAAAATGCTTAGTTGTATTCCAACAAAAATTAGTTTTTTTTTGTAACTTCTGCCTTATCATATGCCATAACAATTTCACGTTTTCTACAAGGTGCCAACACTTCTGACGTTGCAGGGACAATGCATCCACTTCTTCTGCGTCACAACGTCATCGCAACACATCACAGGCTCCCATAATGTACAGACATAATTTCTGTTTATTGGCAATATTGACCAAGCATTGAATCCCGTTTTACAAATACAACAAAAGCATCGCTCATTCAGTGAAATGAATTAGAGCGCGTTAGCTGTTAGGCGCGTATAATGATATGCGCTAAAAAGGCTGCCTACTTCCACCGAACACCCATAGCCCAGGGGTAGAGTCGCCGACTGACGCCATTTCGGTCGGGTTTCAATCCTGGGTAAAAAAAGCAATCGGAGTCTAACCGTACTGATGAGATGTGATACGGCGAAACAGATCTGTCTGCGGATGACAATATATATATATTATTACTATTATAAATGAGAGTAATTTTAATTTTCAGGTTGTTTCTTTCAATTTCTATTGCCACAGAAATTCACTAAAACAAGTTTAATACATATCAAATTATACATTTGTTGTTTTTGATAATTAAGAGCAAAAAATGAAATACTGTTTACATATTAGGCTGTTTTTTTTCAAGAATCATTTGGCAAAGTTTAACAAACGTCCCCGAAAAACAAAGAAATATGTAACATTGAGGACATATGAAAAACCGTCCCTTTCATATATACTGCTTCTATTTTCTGCAATTTCGTTTGTTAAACTTTACTACATATAGATTGTATCCTTTAATATCTTTTAATCCAAGATAAGATGGACAGTCTAGAAACCATAACTCTTCACTAACTACGATGGAACGAACACCTTACCTGAATGTCATACATCGCCTACTCAAACAAATCCTCTTCTTGGATCTCGCATCTGGAAAGTGACCGCGTAGACTCCACGTCGTGCATTCAAGGAACAACTCAGATTTACCTTGATGGAGATCGATCCAGTCGATTTGGTGAAGGAAGCTTTAGAAAGTGCTATGTGAAGAAAAACACATCATCAATCGAAAACACCAGAAACAAAAACAGACGAAAATCCAAATAAAAGCTACTGCTGCCATCTCCTGAACTCACCCACGCTACCATTCGTTGTTTGCGGACGGCACTTTAGATCTAATATAAGACTCATTTAACATAGAAAGAAATGTCTATGATCACCTCATTACTCGACAACGATTTCTGCCAACGAAAATGATTTAAATGAGAGGAAATTTTGGTGCAAATTTTTCTTCAGAAAAATGTGTAAAAATATCGTTAATGGGATATTCTATTGTAGATGTTAAGTATGTGCATGAATCAGTGCTTCGAAAACATAACAAAAATGAAAGGTTGTTTTCAGATTTCATTGTTTTACTATTTCCGAGCATGAAAATATCACCGTCTCGGAGGAATCAGAGAGCTGGGGTAGATTATATAGAAATTGTATAAATGTTAAACAAATTGAAGAGCCAATTGCAGTTTTGTCTTTCAATGTGAACAGTTTACCGCTAGAAGTAATCCTGGGAGTTTTTAATAAAAACAAAAGTTTTCAAAAGATTCAATCGTTTTTTGAGTGGGGTCGGGAAGAGCGCTGGATAGTATCAAAATTAAATTGATTGCATTGAAACGATCATGATTGTACAGAATTTTGTTTGACCATCCATAACAAGAATGTTAAAAGTACAATGGAGATGATCGTTTTCTGAGATATCAAAATTCAATAAGGGGTATTTTTTTCGCTATTGACACGGATTACTGAAGCCAATTACTCAATAGAAAGAGAGAGAGAGAGAGAGAGAGAGAGAGAGAGAGAGAGAGAGAGAGAGAGAATTTGTTATATATATATATATATATATATATTCCAATTGTAAACGAGTTATTACGCGACCCTGGTTTCTACCATGAGTGGTGTCTTCAGGCGATTTTCAATAATAAGAGTTACTGAAAATCGCCTGAAGACACCACTCATGGTAGAAACCTGGGTCACGTAATAACTCATTTACAGATGGAAAATATACAAAAGTTTTACAATATAATTGTATTGAAAACTTTTTAACAGAAATGTGCACTAGTCTAATTTTATTAAAACAAAAAACTAAGTAATTAAACAATCAATATATATATATATATATATATATATATATATATATATATATATATATATATATGAAAAAATTAAGACAGACACATTATTCCATAGTTAACTGGAAGTGTGGTCCTATTTCAGGCGAAACTTTATCAACTTCCGTCCTTATTATACAGAAGATTTTACACGAATGTAAAAATCTTCTGTACAATACAAACGGAAGTTGATGAAGGTTCGCCTGAAATAGCCCCATACTTCCGCTTAATCATGGAATAACGTGTTTGACTTAATTTTTTCATACATTTACTCTATATGCATTTCTATACATTTATATTCAGAGCTCTCCAAGAGAGTTATCCTACCACTTTATGTACAGTATACTCCTTTATTACACACACACACACACACACACACACACACACACACATATATATATATATATATATATATAAACATGAGTACATTAAAATGTATGCACCCAAAATAAAATACGGATTCCTAAAACAAATAATTCAGTCCAGGCCAAGAAGCAAAATCTTTCTATGAAGGAAACAATGAAACATAATCTTTTACATTGATAGACGGTGATATAAGAATTAAATAAATAAAAGTGGTTCAAATAGATGGATAGATATGATTATATATATATAGAGAGAGAGAGTGAGAGAGAGTGAGAGAGATTTTATATATATATATATATATATATGTGTGTGTGTGTGTGTTAAATAAGATATAAGGTATATATATATATTAAATAAGAGAAATTATATATATATTAAATAAGAGAAATTATATATATATATATATATATATATATATATATGTGTGTGTGTGTGTGTGTGTGTGTGTGTGTGTGTGTGTGTGTGTGTGTGTGTGTGTGTTTTCATACAATAAAATGCCAATATATACTTAAGGAAAAGGACCATGGTGAGAAATGTCAAACTATAAAAACAAATATTGTAATGATATCGCTTAAAAACAATTTAAATAACCTTCATTCTGTCAGGCATTCTAATGGTATCTCCTGCCAAGCAGCTTGTATTTGTTCCCAAAGTCTGTCTTGCAAAGTAACATTAGATTTATCAATTCGAGAGGTGGGAATAAGAGAAAAGTCAGTCATATCCAAGAATAATAGAATAATGAGTAGTATCTAAAAACTTGTTTAAACTTGTTTGATAGAAAATAGAAAAAATTAAATATAACTTCTTTTTCATACATTTCTTTTACACCTAGTTTTAAATATTCAATGTTCATTAGTAATTTACTTAACTTTTCACCCTGTATTTGAATTTCAGTGAAGTTTTAGAAAAATCACCCCTGTTCTAATATTTTTGCACACTACCAGTAGTGTGCAAAAGTGTTAGGACAGGAGTTATTTTAAACTTAATTTGATACCTCATAAAAGTTAAAATAGTTCTTGCCCTAATACTTTTACACAGTACTATATATATATATAGTAGCCATTTACGGATTTATAAGAGTAAAAGTTTAGACATTAGAAGAGTGAAGAGAAAGACGAACCAGTTACAGCGGATATCAGAGAAAGAGCAAGAGAAAGATGGGAACACAGGTGTGAAGACCGTTGCGAAGGTAGAGAGAAAGGAAAAGAACAATAAATACGGGGTGGATAAGAGATGGGAATTGACATTGCATTTAAATTCCTGGAGGTTGTAACCTTCAGGAAAGCCGGTATATGGAATAGAGCTCCACAGGCGAGAAGTGCAAGAAAAGAAGCTGCCGGATTAGAATCGTCGTCTGCATTTGGTTGATCTTACTATAAGTGGGAGGGACCTTGTTGCCAGTCTGTGGCGGGGGTACCAGTGTCTTAAGTTCGTCGGAGCAGAAGCGATGAAAATATTTGTAGAATAGTCAGAGGGAAGCTACATCTTACCGGTCGAGATCAATCACATTACAGATTCTCGTTTGGAGCATGTCAATAATCCTCAGGTGAACAGCAGGGGCGCCTGACCATATATGACAGCAGTATTTTATGCATGGACGGATGGTCGGCTTTTATATGTGCAAGATGGAATCAGGCGGGTAAAAAAACCTCCTGGCCCGACACAGTGACCCAACCTTCCTAGCAGTGGATTTAGCTATTGATTCAATGTAATAATTCCACTTGAGGTCAGAAGATATGATAAGGCCGAGGAGGCGCAGTATATTGCTTTCAGTGGCACTCGCTTGGTCCACGTATATGGGGGTGCAGGAGAGGTTGCCTGTGATGGTTGACCTATAGGAGTTTTATTTAAGAAGCACTAAAATTTACAAGCCATATCTTACCCCAGTCTGCCACTGAGTGTAGACCCTTCTCAAGATCGTGGTCATGTTTTTCTGCATCGCCGGATTTCTTACTGATGCGGGAGTAAACTGTTGTGTCATCTGCGTAGACTTGAGACTTAATCAAGTCTGAGAGATAATTTATGAAGATCAGGAAGAGCGCCGGGCCTAGGATAGAGCCCTGGTGGACATCAGCGTTCGTGCAGTAGGATCTGGAGACATGCCCATTGAAGGCGATCTTCATCATGCAGCTAGATGGGAAATATTGAATCAGATCAAGTAAGCCGCCAGTGATACCATAGCTCTGTAGCCTGTGTAGAAGACCAGCGTGCAAACTCTGTCAAAAGCCTTAGAGATATCCAGGGCAACAGCACGAGCCTCATCGAACTTTTCAAGGGCCTGGTATATATACCCCATGGTCGTTAGCATATCGGCAGTAGACCTGGCAAAGCGGAAGCCGTACTGTCTGTCTGAGAATAGTTTATGGGCAGTAAGATGTTGAACTATTTCAGCATTGATAATAGCCTCGAACACTTTTCCGAAAATTGGTAGAAGCCTGATAGGGCAATAGTTGTATGTGTCCGAGGGTTCCCCTGAGTTTTTATATACAGGGACCACAGAAGAGGACTTCCAGTATGCAGGAAAACAGGAAGCAGAAAGAAAGTAATTATAGAGTATAGAGAGAACAGAAGAGAGTTCATAGCCACATTTCTTAAGGACAATGACCGTTATTCCATCACCTCCGCTCGCCTTATGGGGGTCAAATTTTGAAATTACATTAGATACCAGATACGGGGTAATGTAATCATCATTCAGTTGAGCCTCAGTTCTGAGAGAGAAGTCGGGCGCGGTTAGTCCAGATGAGTCAAATGTGGAGTTTGAGGAGAATCTGTGAGCAAAGCACTTCACCTTGTCCATAGATGCTGTGAGGACCTCGAATTCATTGATTAATGTAGAGATGGATGATTTGCTGTTGTTCAGCACACTTTTGCACAGCCGCCAATAGTTCTTGGAGCCGAACTTGCCGTCAGCTATGCGCTGCCTAATTCTCTCAGCAAACAATCACTTGGCGTCATTCAGGATGTTCTTACACTCATTCTGAGCAGAGACAAATAGGTGCCTATACTGGTCAGATGCATGGCTCCGAAATAGCCGGGAAAAGTGGTTCCTGTAGGCAATGGTGGCCAAAAAGCAGAAGAGAGAACCAGGGGAAGGAATGTGGTTTGAGGCGAAACTTCCTGATCGGTATGAAGGGATCAATACCAGCTTTCATCCAGGAAGAAATCTCTGAGGCACAGTTATTAAATGGGAAGCTGAACACTTTTCCCCAAGGGACGTCGCATAGGAAATCGCGAAACGGGTCCCAGTCAGTTCTTTGGTAGCAGTAGGAGATCCTGTAGGTAGGAGGCTTCTGGGAGGAGTGAGAGTGGTGAGATATATTAAGAGAAACAACAGCATGATCGGAGTTACTGAGGGTGTAAAGCTGCGAGACTTGGCAGGGGTCAGGTACAGAGGTGAAGCAGAGATCTAGTAGAGAATCCTGAAGGGATGCTGGAAAAGCGTGTGGAGAAATCCACCACTTGCGTAAGAGATTGAGAAATAGCAAAGTTCATGTCTCCGAACAAAAATATGTCAGCGAATGGGTGAGAGGAAGTAGCCTTATCTATATTGTCAGAGATGCTGTCAAGAAGGGAGCAATCGGGAGAGGAGAGGGAACGGTACAGAAAGAAAAGATAGCTAACTGATTTGAGAAGTGACAGACAGAGACACCTATATGGGTGGTCAGAGGATTCGACTAATGTCACCCTAACTAGAGGGAGGTGTTCATTAACGTAAACCCCTAACCCATGCATATGGACAGTGGTGTTCTTTGTTAAGATGGAAAGATAACCAGGGATCGAGAAGTCAGAGGAGGGAGTTGAGGGGTTGAGATTATTCTTACAGAGCTCTAGAATATCATGGGACTTTTCGTGGAGGAAAGATTCAATACGACAGAAGTTGATACGAATACCCCAGATATTAGTGAAGAAAGGTTAAGAGGTTTGGGTGATTTAACTTTGACTGGTTTGGTTGTTCATATTATATTTTAATTTTAGTAAGGAGAGACCTCGAGTAGAGGAGTAAGACGGTCATTAACTGTGACATGCGCTGGAAGGGAACTGGCGTGGGCTGCAGAAAAGTGTGGCTTCGTGGTTGCCCACCGACAGCGCTTACAGGGACACCTATTCATGCGCAACATGGCATTACAAGGACCCCGATATTATGCAACTGTTGATCAGAGCAACCGCTCTTGACGCTATGCAAAAGTTAAGACTCCTAACTACCATTGTCACTGACCATACACGTCGCAGGAAAATCACGGTAGCACCAATACTGAGGTCTGAGAAAAAAAGATCATAAACCTCTTAAAATAGATGATCCTTAACTGACTTAATGTTTTTGCAGCCAAAGAGAACTTTTGTTTCAGGGTTAGGGTAATATTGCTGAATATTAATAATTGCAAAGTAACATATAACTGTTATCATCAAGTAGGAATCAGATGATTAGGATAATTAAAATAATAATTAATAGATTATAATATTAACATCTATATTATATAAACTATTGCCCGGTTCACACTCCACCAACATCTATTGAACAGGTGAAGAGGCTCATCCCTTGTTTCCTGTTTAGGATGCGGTTTCCGGTTTTCCCTTTTCAAGTCTTTTCACTTTTATTTTTTTATTTTTTTTTCCAATTGGAGTAGACAGACTAAACTATCACCCGGTTCACACTCCACCCACATCTATTGAACAGGTGAAGAGGCTCATCCCTTGTTTCCTGTTTAGGATGCGTTTTCCGGTTTTCTCTTTTCCAATCTTTTCACTCTTTTATTTTTTATTTTTTTTCCAATTGGAGTAGATAGACTAAACTATCGCCCGGTTCACACTCCACCCACATCTATTGAACAGGTGAAGAGGCTCATCCCTTGTTTCCTGTTTAGGATGCGGTTTCCGGCTTTCTCTTTTCCATTCTTTTTACCCTTACGTAGCCCCCTGCGCATCAGTGGCGTTATCGCCTTGCTTGGGGTGATATGATTAAAAAAAAAAAAAAAAAAATCCCATAATCTTTTCCATAAAAATTGCGAGGGATAAACCGCTTCATCTCATAAAACACTTCAAAAATCATTTCCACGGGAAACAACTTCAACTCTACTTTTACTGGGGAAAATTTCACAATCTTCGCCTTCACAAAAATGTCAAGGAATAGACAGATTCTTCTCATAAAAAATTAAAATATCATTATCTCGGGGAACAACTTCAACCCAACTTTCACGGAGACTAATTTTCACAATCTACTTCTCCAAGAAAATGTCGGGTAATAAACCACTTATTTTCATAAACAGCTTCAAGAATCATTTCGACGCGAAACTACATCAGCACATATTTTGCTGGGGACAAATTTCACAATTTTCTTCTTCACAAAAATGTCGGGGAATAAACTGTCTTCTTTTGATAAACAACTTCAAAAATCATTTCGTCGGTGAACAACTCGAACACGATTCTCACTATGGACAAATTTCGCAATCTTGTTCTTCTTAAAAATGTCGGAGAACAAACTGCTTCTTCTCATTAACAACTTCAAAAATGATTTTGTCGGGGAACTAATTCAACCCGACTTTCACTAGGAACATATTGCACAATCTTCTTCTTCAGAAAATTCCCACGGAATAAACCGCTTCTTTTCAGAAACAATTTCCAAAATTTATTCGTCGGGAACATCTTTAACCCGACATTCACTGGGGACAAATTTCACAGTGTTCTTTATATAAATTTCGTAGAATAAACTGTTTCTTCTCATGAACAACTTCAAAAATTATTTTGGAGGAACAACCTCAACTCGACTTTCACATAAACCAAATTTCACAAATTTCCTGGAATAAGACATTTGTTCTCATGAACAACTGCAGACATCATTTGGTTGGCGAAAAAATTTAACCTGAGTTTCACTTAGGACAAATTTTACAATTTCCCTCTTCACAAAAATGTTGAGAAATAAACCGATAGTTCTCATAACCAATTTCAAAAATGATTTTCTCGGGGAACAATTTCAACCCATCTTTCACGGAGACCAAATTTAAAAATTTACTTCTTCACAAAAATGTTGAGTAATAAACCGCGTTGTATTTGTCTCTATTTCTGAGATGAGGTAGTATGTACACTATTATTGTCCTCATCTTTGTTGCCATTTGTACGACGTTTCGGCCGTTGTACCTCCGACCTTCTTCATGTGCTAGGAATTTCGAACCGAACCGTTTATTACAATCACTGGGGTGTATCATTCTTATTTCTTTGTGCGAAGCCTCTTTGAATATTATGAGTTGTCTCCCTCTCACCCGACTCTAACCTAGAATTGAACTCACAACTTATTGAGTCAAGTCACTGGAACTAACCAACGTCTACATCCACTAGGGCCATATGCTCTCAAGGACAAGAGCAACTGAATTTTTGGGACTTATAAACCTAATGTTCGGTAACCATTTTTACCAGAGCTCATACTGCAAGTTTTTACACTAATGATTTTCTCTGGCACTGCTTTCTGGTGTTACTGTTTCTCATATTGTGCTCATCTCTATGCTTGTTCTGCCTAAGAGATTTTTGTAGCCTAGAATATGGGCTGATTCATTAAATTTACGTAGGTTTCAGTGGCGTTTTCTATCTATTATTTCAATTTCATTAAATAGGAGACGGTGATCCTCTTTCTTCCTTCATATGTGGTCAGCTGCGCCTGATTTTTCTATTTCCCCTCGTGTTACGGCTTTGCATTTTCTTGTTGCCGTTACGTTAAGTGAGCGGCCAGTTTCTTCTTTATATTTCTTTCCACAGCTACATGCTATGGCGTACACAGAGTCCTTAGTCATGTCTTTCTCTGTTGGGGGTCTTACACGGGAGAGGCAACTGCTGAGTGAAGAACCACTTCTGAAGATTGTCCTGATGTTATATGGGCCACAAATCCTTTGTAGTTTCTCCGATAACCCTTTTACCAAGGGTAGACAGACAGAGGTTCATTGTTTTCTGAGATATGTTATCCTCATACAACCTCTCTTCCATGTTCCCTGGATAATTGTTACGTTGTAGGGTACTGCTTTACTGACTATTTCCTGTTCGTATATCTCTGGGTCGCTGCTTATGAATTCTGCTCGATGCTGCAGGCAGCGGACTATCCCTTTCTTTACATTTTAGTGGTGGTGGGAGTTGAAGATGAAGTATTGTCCGGTGAATGTTGGCTTGCGGAATAAGGATGTCTTTAACCCCTCTTCTGTCAGAGTTATTAGCACATCCATCAGTACCAGTTTGCTGTCACTCTCTTTTTACACAGTGAACTGTATTGATAATTTTATTGTTCACATGGTTCAATAGCGTCTGGACCTTCTTGTGTGACCAGAATACGAAGGTTTCATCAACGTATCTCAGTCATAGAGTTGGCTTTAGAGTTGTAGATTCTAATGCCATCTCTTCAAACTATTCCATGTGTATATTAGCCACTGATGGTGATAATGGCGAGCCAATTGCTAAGCCTTCATCCTGCCGATATATATCTGATCCCAATCCGAAGTGTGTTGTTTGTGTACAGAAAGTCAGCATCTTAATCAGGTTATCTAGTGGAATACTGGTATGTTCTCCTAAGGATGAGTCCGAGGCCATTATCTCCTTGACTACCGATAATGCCTCCACCCTGGGTACCTTGGTGAACAGACTCACCACATCCAGACTCACCCTCTGATTGCTTGGATGGAAGCATCTTTGATAAGTTGTACGAAGTGGGCGGAGTTTCGAACAGATTATGGTGACTTTCCTATCAGTGGGTCAATTATATCTACAAGGAAGCTACTCAAAGGGTGGCACAACTAGCCTAGCCTGTTAAAAATCGGCCTGAGCGGAATACCGTCTTTATGAATCTTAGGTAGACCATACATGTGAGGTAGCTCACTGTAACGTTGAGACAACTTCCTGTATGTTCTAGGGTGGAAGTGATCATTATTCTTGATTAGAATCTGCGACAACTGTCTTTCCGTTTTCAACTTGGGGTCTTTCTTTACTTTGCTATAGCTACCACTTTAAATGAGGTCTTCCAGTTTCTTGGTGTATTCAGTGCTGTCCATCACTAAAGTTGCATTGTCTTTGTCAGCTGGTAGTATGGTTCCCATTCCTCTGTAGGGTCCTGATTGCCAGCCCCTCCTCTTTCGTGAAATTCTTAGCACCTGAAGATGGCCGGAGTGTACAACAGCCGGAAGAGCGTACAAATGGCAACAAAGATGAGGACAATATTCTGAATAATGTAAATAGTGTAAACCGCTTTTTTTCTCATAAACAACTTCAAAAATCATTTCATCGGAGAAAAACTTCAAGCCAACTTTCACTGGGGTCAAATTTCACAATATTTATCTTTTCAAAAACATAGTGGAATAAACTGATTTTTTCATTAATAATCCCAAAAATCTCGAATGAGAACAACTTTTTTTAGTAGAGAAACATTTCACAATCTTATTCGTCATAAAAATATCGTAAAATAAACAGCTTCTTCTCATAAACGACTTCAAAAATCATTTCATCGGCGAACAACTTCTGCAGACTTTCCCGGAGACTAAATTTCGCAATCTTCTTTTTCACAAAAATGTTGAGGAAAAAGATTCTTCTTCTTATGAACTACTTCAAAAATAATTTCCTCGAGGAAGGTCTTCAACCCGATTTTCACTGGGAAAATTTTCACAATGTTCCTCTTCACAAATATATCGGGGAACAAACATTTTCTTCGCATAAACAACTGCAAAAATATTTTCATCGGGGAAAAGATTCAACTCGCATTTTACTGGGGACAAATTTCTCAGTCTTCTTTGCCACAAAAAATATCGCGGAATAAACCGCTTCTTCTCATAAACAAGATCAAAAATCATTTTTTCAGGCAATAAGTTCAACTCAACTTTCACTGGGAATAATTTCAAAATCATCTTCACAAATATTTTAGGGAATAAACCACTTCTCTTGAACAACTTAAAAGATCATATCCTCGGAGTACAGCTTCACCTGAATTTGACCGAGGCTAAATTGTACAATCTTCTTCACAAAAATGGCAGTGGATATAGTGCTTCTTCTCATAAATAACTTAAAAAATCATTTCGTGAGTGAACAACTTCAAACCAACTTGCACGTCTAGCAGATTTCATTATTTCTTCTTCAAAAGAATTTCGGGGAACAGACAACTTTTCATAAACAACTTCAAAAACCACTTCGCTGGGGACAATTTTCAAAGTCATCTACTTCACAATAATGAAGCGCTTCTTATAAAACACTTCACACATCATATTATCGGGGAACAACTTCAACCAGACTTTCAGTGTGGACAAATTTCACAATTATCTTCTTCACAAAAATATCAGAGAAAAGTCCGCTGCTTCTCATATACAATTTCAAAAAACATTTCGTCGTCTAACAACTTCAACCCGACTTCAACTGGGGACAAACTTCACAATTTTCTTCTTAAAAATATGTCTGGGAATAAACTGTTATTCTCATAAACAACTTCAAAAATATTTTCCTAGGCTAACAACTTCAACCCTACTTATAATAGGGATAATTTTTACCATTTTTTCTTCATAAAAATGACGCAGAATAATCCGATTCTTTTCATAAAATACTTCAAAAATCATTTCGTCGGGGGAAAATTTCAACCAAACTTTCACTAGGGACAAATTTCTCAATTTTCTACTTCATAAATGTTCGGAGAATCACCGGCTTCTTCACATAAACAACTTCAAAAATCTTTTCGTCGATGAAAAACTTGAAACTGCGTTTCACTGGGAACAAATTTTACTTCATAAAAAATTCATGGAATAAACAACTTCTCGTAAACATCTTCAAAAATTATTTCGTCATTGAGGCTTTTCAACCCGACTTTCACTGTCTACTGCTTCTAAACCATTTCTTCTCAAAAGCAACTGAAAAAATCCTTTCGTCGGAAAACAACTTGAACCACATTTCCCAGGGAACAAATGTCTCAATCTTCTTCATGAAAATGTCGGAGAATAAACCACTTTTTCTCATAAAAGATTTCAAAAGTTATTTCCTCGTGGAACAATTTCACCCGACTGACACGGAGTGTAAGTTTCACAATCTTCTTCATAAAAATGTCGTTGAATAAACCTTTTCTTCTCATAAAAAACGGTAAAAATTATTTCCTCAGGCAATAAGTTCAACCCAACTTTCATTGGAAATAATTTCACGATCATCTTCATAAATATGTCGCGAAATAAACCATTTCACTCCATATCTTAAACACTTTCAAAAACACTGGGAATTTCCTTGGTGTACAACTTCATCTGACTTTGACGGAGACAAAATTTTACAATCTTCTTCTTCTTCACAAAAATGGCAGTGGATATATCGCATCTTCCCATAAAAAACTAAAAAATTCATTTTGTCGTTGAACAACCTCAACCCGATTTTTACGTAGACCAAATTTATCATCGTCTTTTTCACAAAAATGTCTCATGAACAATTTCGAAAATCATTTCCTCGGGGAACAGCTTACAATCCGACTTTCACTTGGGTGAAATTTCTCAATGTTCTTCACAAAAATGTCGAGGAATAAACCGTTTCTTCTGAAAAATATATTATCTGGGAACAACTTCAACCAGACTTTCACTGGGGACAAATTTCACAATTATCTGCTTCTCATATGCAACATCAAGAAATCAATTCGTCTTCTAACAACTTCAATTCGGGACAAATTTAACAATTTTCGTCTAAAAAAATAAAATATTATTCTCATAAATGACTTCAAAAATAATTTCGTAGGGGGAAAACTTCAATCTTTATTTACAATATGGGAAAAATTCACAAAATTTCTTCTTCACAAGTATGACGCGGAATAATCCGTTTCTCATAAACAATTTCAAAAATGATTTCATCGATGAACAACTTCACTGAAACAGATTTCACAATCTTTCTCACAAAAATTCCGGGAAATAAGCTACTTCTTCCTATAAAAGTCTTTAAAAATCATTTTGTCGAGAAACCACATCAATCTGACTTTCACTGAGGAGAAATTTCACAACTTTCTTTTTAAAAATTATCGGGGAATAAACCGCTTTTCATAAATTATATAAAAAATCATTTCGTTGGGGAACAAGTCGAAAAAACTTTCCTTTGGGAGAAATTTCACAATATTCTTTTTCATAAAAATGTCGGGGAATAAACAGCTTCTCATAAACAATTTCAAAAATCATTTCGTCGTGGGGCAATTTCGCCCGACTTTCACGGAAACCAACTTCCACAAACTTCTTCACTAAATGTCAGGGAATAAACTACTTCTTTTTCATAAATAACTTAAAAAATCATCTAGTCGGGGAAAAACTTCAACTCGACTTTCACTGGGATAAATTTCACAATCTTCGTCCTCAAAAATATGTCTTGGAATAAACTGGATTTTCTCATAGACAGCATCAAAAATCATGTCGACGGGAAAAAAAACATCGATTGGGGAAAATTTCACAATCTTCTTCATAAAAATGTCGGAGAATAAACCGCTTCTTCTCATAAACAATTCCAAAAATGATTTTCTCGGGAAAAATCTTTAACATGACATTCACGGAGACCAAATTTCACAATCCATTTTTTTCACAAGCATATGGAGTAATAAATCGCTTCTTCTCATAAAAACTTAAAAAATAATTTCGTCGAGGAAAAAATTCAACCTGACTTTCACTGGGAACAAATTTCACAACATACATTTCACAAATACATCAGGTAATTAACCGCTTCTTCTCATAAACAATTTTAAAAAGTCATTTTGTCGTGGTACGACTTCAACCCGACTTTCGTTGAGAACAAATTTCACAATGTTCTTCTACTTGAAAATGTAGTGGAATAAACTGCTTCTTCTCATAAACAACTTCAAAAATCATTTCGCCGGGAAACAATTCAACCCGACTTTCACGATGACATAATTTTACAATCTTCTTCTCCTCAAAAATGTTGTAGAATAAACCTTTTCTTCTCATAGACAGCAGTAAAAATCATTTCATTGGGAAAAGTATCCTACCCGACTTTTATTGGGATAAAATTTCACCATCTGCTTCTACATAAAAATGCCAGGAAGTAAACCGATTCATCTCATAAACAAATGCAAAAATAATTTTCTCGGGGGACAACTTCACCCGACTTTCACGGAGTGTAATTTTCGCAATTCTCTTCTTCAAAAAATGTCATGTAATAAACCACTTCTTCTCATAACCAACTTCAAAAATCTTTTTATCAAGAAACAGCATCAATCCGACTCTTAGTGTGGAAAATTTCACAATCTTCTTCAAAAATATGTTGGGGAACAAAGCACTTATTCTTATAAACTACTTCAAAAATTATTTTGTCTGGGAACAATTTCCAAATTGTTTTCGTCTGGGAACAACTTCAACCCGACTTTCACTGGTGACACGTTACAGAAACTTCTTCTTCACAAAAATGTCAGGGAACAAACCAATTCTTCACAAAAACGACTTCAAAAATGATTTCGCCGTGGAATATATTTCATCGGGGAGAAATTTCAACACGACTGTCTCTCGTGAGAAATTTCACAATCTCTTTCCACACAAAATTATCGGGATATAAACCGCTTCTTCTCATAAACAACTTCAAAAATGATTTCGTAGAGAAAGAACCTCAAGCCAACTTTCACTGGGGAAAAATTTCACAATCGTTTTCATAAAAATATCGCGGAATAAACTACATAAACAACTTTAAAAATCATAACCTCAGAAAACGACTTCACCTCTCTTTAACGGAGAACATATTTCACAATCTACTTCGTCACAAATATGTCGGGTAATAAACTGTTTCTTCTCATAAATAACTTCAAAAATCATTTTGGTAGTTAACAATTTTATCCCGACCGTCACTAGGGAAAAACTCCACAACCTTTTTCTTCATAAAAATCTCTGTAAATAAACTGCTCCTTCTCATAAGCAACTTCAAAAATAATTTCACTGGGGGACAGTTCATCCCCACTATCACTAAGGGCAAATTTTTTTATTAATCTAATGTCGCATTCGTAAAAAATCTCCATTCGAGCATTTTAAAAATGGTGAAATCGGTTATTACAAATAGTCTGAAGATACCTACTTTGAAAACTAGTTTGCGGAAATAACTCATTTCCAAATGAAAAATATTCAAAAGTTCTACAATATAAATGTATTGAACACTTCTAAAAATAATCTAATTTTATACTGGTCTAATTTAATTATGACAAAAATCTAACGAATATATATATATATATATATATATATATATATATATATATATATATATATGTGTGTGTGTGTGTGTGTGTGTGTGTGTGTGTGTGTGTGTGTGTGTGTGTGTATTTAGGCAGCAAATTTTCTTTTAAACATGTCAGATTAAATAAATTGCAAACACTATGTTTGCTTATTTTTAATAAAATCCGTTCATACTCACGGATAATCTTTCGCGTATTACAATAAAAAAAATGTCAGAAATGAGCTGTAACGTTGACAGATGTTAGTTTCATTAATTTCTTAAGGTACTCAAGTACTTTCAACCTCTTTCCGAGATCATCTTCAGGGGTGTGTGTTATGGTAACAAATGTAACCGGAAAACTGTGTTGCTAAAAATTTACTTTACATTTTTTCCTGCTTCAAATATAACGGTTGACAAATTTCATTAAAATTTTTATTAAATTAATTGAAATCAGATTATATTCAAAATAAGAAAACAGTGTTCGCAATTTATTTAATCTGACATATATATATATATATAGTCATCCGCAGACACATCTGTTTCGCTGAATCACAGCTCATCAGTACGGTTAGACTCCTATTGCTTTTAACCCAGGATTGAAACCCGACCGAGAGTCGGCAATTCTACCTCTGAGCTATGGTCGCTCGGTAGAAGAAGGCAGACTTTTTTGCGTGTATATTATCATTATACACGCCCAATAGCTGAGAGTGTTCTAATTCATTGCTGAATGCACGATGCGTTAATATATATATATATATATATATATATTGTCATACAAAACTGTAAATACTATGCAAATTTTCGAATCACTAAATAAAATAGAAAATAAGTTTGAGTACTTGATGTAAGCATTTACAATACCAATATCATGACAGTATCAGGTAGCGTGACATTTTTTGAATGGAGAGACACCTCATTTAATTGGCGTCACAGGAAATATGCTATGAAATATTACCTGATAAGATAACAATATGATGTGCACAAAGCAGAAAATATTACGCCTGACAGGATAAGTGAAAAGAGTAAAAAGGAGTGGCCGATTGAAACCTAATGTGCGTTCTTACTGATCGTGTAGCTCAGAAACGACAGGTATTGCCTACAACCTATTATAATTTGCTATTGACGGTTATAATATTATGACTCAACTGACTTCAACGGCTTTCTAACGAACACTCTATCAGAACTCTGAGTCGCAATGTCGGGTTTAACGGGAGGACACACGGGCATACACTCGCGTACACTTGAAGCAAGGGTAAACATTTATCTACCACCCAAAACTTCAGGATCGACCACTTTGCACTGTCTATTTTTCGCAGCCGATTCTGTGTCGAACTCTGCCCGAAAACAGAGAGCCTGTTTTCTTTCTTAGCCAAATCACATTCCATAGACACATCCTGGAAGACAGAGATCTTGACAATTGCTAGCTCTCTCGGAATTCGAGGTATTTACCCGAATTCACTGAGACGAGATGTGAAACAAGGTCGGATTTAACGTTTGGAACGCGACCGCCAACACTTTGGCAAAAGGTAAAAATGTAACCAGCACCCACATACGTTTGATCGGGTACTTCGCTTGTTATTTTCTCAGACGAGTCTCAGCCCGTGTACCTAGCTCCGACTGAGTCATTCTCTGCCCGAAGGCAAAGAACTTGACGTATAATTGCAAGTTCTCAGGAGATCTGAGTATTTATGCTAATCCTTCCCATTGCGACAGGTTGCAACACAACGTCAGTTTTTGAGGTCATACACTCGGTCAAAAATTCCCCAGATCCCACCCAGGCGAGATCGGACGACTAGTTTCCTCAGCCGACTCTCTGTTCATAGACACAGCCCCGGCTGTATCTCTCTCTATCCAAAGACAAACTGATAATTCTGACTACTCTGCTTGATTTGATTTATTTGAAGCGGTTTGCTAAGTTACCGGATATGTCTTATTTAATTCCCAACATCTACACTTTTGAGATTTTTTTTTATTTTCTTAATATTTTATTTTCTTTTTTAGTATTCATTCCCGCCTCTTTCTGTTAAATTCGCCACCTAGTGAGTTTTGTATTTTTTCTTTTGGATCAAATATTAATTTTCCCATACGTTTCCTTTTTTAGGTGCTCATACTTATACGTTCAACGAATTTTTGGGGTGTTGATACGTTGATGATAACATACAGAACTTGCATACGATCTTTCGGTCCTGCAGGCCTTTCTTTAACTTGTGCCAATGATTTTTGTGTTACTATTTATTTCTTTTCGCCATATTAATCATTTCACCAATTAATGAACAAATTACGCCGTCTTCCCACATTTATTCACATTTTTTTATATATATCCTGAAAAACACTTTTTGAAAAAATGTGTCCGTCCTTATGCTTTTTTTACCTGGTAAATACTTGTCGAATACCCATTTAATTTTTCTTGAGAACGTCAGTTCTGCCGATGGCATGCCTGTCGGTGTAATGGGATTAGATGTTATCCGGTATACTCACATGAATTTTTGTAGTGCTTCACTCTGTTTCATTACTTTTTTTTTTTCAAAGCTCTTTTAAAAATATCCACAAGTCGTTCAGATTGTCCGTTTGATCTTGAGTGATATCGCGGAGTATCAATCGGGAGATTTTACAAAATTCTTGAAATTCGTTAGCAGTGAATTCTGTACCGTTATTCGAGACTATGACATCGTGAGATGCTATATCTCGCAAACAGTCCATGTAAAATTCACTCTAACCATGAAAATTTCTATTCTGCATTTATAACTTTCAGGCCACTTAGTAAACCGACAGTAAATGGGATCCATTTACTGGACCTGCGAAATCTATGTGCAGTCTTGACTACGAAGTCTCTGACTTTGAGGAAGATTGTAATTTTGTGGTAGGTGACTTTGCAGAAATTCCATGTTTTACAACTTTTCAATGCAGGTTTTACTACTTTCCACTGTCTTGATCTATTTTGCTCAAATATATCATCCTTGAAATTTCTAGATGTCCACTAAGAAAGATAGACAATTTCTAAAATGTAATATGAACGCTTACTCGCTATGTGACAATGTACTAATGTTTGCAAAAGGTTAGCAATACCTACTTTACAAAAGTGAATATGAAAGGAATTTCTTATTTTTATGTGTATCCCATAACAATTACATCGAGTCAGTAGCAAATCAGTTTGTAGTATTTTTTAACACATAAGCCTTAGCTTTGAAACACTTGTTAGGAAATTAAATGTTTCGCATCATTCCACAAATAAATAATTTCTCACCAGGCACGACACGTGCGACTTTCGATTTTTTTTAAAATAAAGTTTTTTAGTTTGCTTTTCATGTGGCTTAGTTGATTATTGTGGTATCATTATCAGTATCTAGTTGCATTTTGACATCCACATTATTAATTTAACATGCACAAATTTTCATTTGTTTTCTGTAATTATTTTCTCCGTGGCAACACTAATTACAATTTTTTCTTCCGTGAGAACTTTATTTTGCTTTAGTTTTATAGTGTGACATTTATGTCCTACTTTTCCATACTTGTATCACTTTAAATTCTTAAAATGGCAGTCATCTCCAAGATCTAATCTTACACATCTGAAATATAGATTATTTTTTTAATTTTTCCACATTTTCTTTATCTTGTATATATATGCGCATTCTTTTTCTTCAATTTCTTTTGCATCATATCTCAGATTTAGGATTCTTTGATATTTGTCCGATATTTCTTGTAGTGTTGATGTTTATTCTGTTCAAGTTTTGTTAGAATACTAACACGTATTTCTGTGTCTTTTTTTGCTGTTAATCCTTGAATGAAATATTTTTTTTCATTTGACTGACTTAGTGTTTATTTCCGCCTTTCATTCCCATTCGCAACATACTTTTGTCAGAGATACTAGATTTTTAATTTCTCAACTTATGAGATTGGCGCATTTGTTTTAATAGATTGCTTTAGCGTAGGCGCTACTAATGAGAATAAAGTAAACTCATGATTGAGTGGCATTGAAGTTTCCGATGTTACACAATTTGATCGGTGTAACTCACTTTAATAATCCTTCTTGATAATGAATTAATAGACAATAGAAATCCTCCCAAAATTTTGCCAGAGAAATTTATGCCCGTACATTTTTTACTCGATAATAATACTTGTAGGAAAAGTTGTCATTTGGATTATGTTGGAAAGATTGGGGCTACTAAATGTTGAATTTGTCGAATGGTAAATTTGCTAGGTGCTTTTGAAAAGAAATTATGCTAAATTGAGTTACCGATGGTAAGAGAATCAATACAAAAGTAAGTCCTCATGGGTTTCAAATGTGATTCAATTCACTACATGTAGTTCATTATGACAACGTTAATACATAGATAGTTTAGAGTTGAGCTGGCTCGATATAGCCATAAGTTCTATGCTGATAGTTTCTTTTCTCGCGTTACCAGACAACTTTAATCTGCAAAATGCAAAAATTTAAATGCTATGCCAGTCGCTGTCTACTGTCACCCTTTTCTCATTCCGATCATTATTAATGTTTCTTTTATAATAATTTCACTTCAAGCAAGGTAGTATTGCCACTGGTGCGCAGGGGGTTACATAAGAGGAGAGTGATGAGAAAGAGGAACAAGTTACAATGTGTGTCAGTGAATGGGTAAGAAAATGATGTGAAAGCTGCATGAGAGTAAAGTGGAAAGAGAGATGAACATGATACAAGTGTTGTCAGGGAAAGGATTCGAGTCAAGGAGATGAGAGATGGCAATTGATATAGCATTTAAATTATTAGAGATTGTAGCTGTCAAGGAAGCAAGTATACTATAGGCGGGGAGTGAGAGAAAAAAGCTGCTAGAGTAGAAGTTGTTGTTACATTTGATTGGTTTCACTATAAAAAAAATGGAACCTAGTTTCTAATATAATAGCAGGGAGCTAAGGTAATCAAAGGAGAAGCCGTGAAAGTATATGTAGAAGAGACAGAGGGAAGCCACATTACGTCGGTGAGAAAGTGACTCGAGTTGAGCTACTATTTTGTGATCGATTACATTGCAGATTCTTAGTTGGATTTTGTCAAGAACTCCGAGATGAATAGCAGAGGCATCCGACTAGGTGCGACAGTAATATTCAATGCATGGGCGAATGGCAGATTTACATATAAGCAAGATGAATTCAGAAGAGAGATTTTTCTGGCCTTACAGAGTGAACCGACCTTTCTAGCGGCAGATTTAGCTATGGATTTAATGTAGTCCTTCCACTTGAGGTCTGATGAGAAAGTTATGTCGAGGAGTCGCAGTGCTTTGCTTTCAAGAAGACTAGCCTAATCCATGCTGGTGGTGTGGTGGTAGGAATGATTGTCTATGGTGGTTAAAGGATAGCAGCTTTATTTTTGAAAGCATTAAAATTTACGAGCCATTTCTTACACCAGTTCACCACAAATTGAAAGTTCTTTCAAGATCAGCAGCGAGGTTTGCTTTGTCAGCCTTGGCAGATTTATTATCGAGGCGGGAGTAAATGTTGATGTCGTCAGCATAGATGCCTACTTGAGATCTAATTAAATCAGGTAGATCGTTGATGAAGATCAGAAAAAGCGTAGGACCTAGAATAGAGCCTTGAGAGACATCTGCGTTCGTATCTGGAATCATGCCCGTTCAATATAACCTTCATTACGTGATTTGAGAGGAACGACTTGATCAAATCAAGACAGGCATCCAATTATACCATAGCCCTGGAGCTTGCGTGGAAGGCCAGTATGCCAGATTCTGTCAAAGTCTTTGGAGATATTAAGGGCAACAGCTCCAGCTGCGCCGTTCTTATCGAGAGCCTGGTATATTTACTCTGTGATGGTTGTTAGCATATCAGCAATAGACTTTGTGAAGCGGAAACCATACTGTTTTTCGGAGAAAAGGCTGTGAAATGTTGAACCACTTTAGCATTGATAATAACCTCGAGCACTTTGCCAAAAATCGATAAGAGGCTGATAGGGCGATAATTAGAGGGGCCTGATGTTTCTCCAGCGTTCTTAAATAGAGGAACCACAGAGAAAAATTTCCAGCAGGCAGAAAAGCAAGAAGCAGAGTGGCAGTAGTTGTAGAGTTTGGAGAGGACAGAAGAGAGTTCAGGGGCACATTTCTTCAGTACAATGATTGGGATTCTGTCACTGCCACTCGCTTAATGGATGTGAAGCTTTGAAATTATATTAGAAACCGGCGCGGGGGCAATGTGAACGTCACTCAGTTGAGCCTCTGTTCTAGGTGGAAAGTCTCGTGCGGATATCCCAGGCGAATCAAATATTGAGAATATGCGATCAAACCATTCGGCCTTGTTCACTAAAGACGTGAAGACATCAATTTTATTTGTTAAGGTATGGGTTGAGGACTTACTGTTGCTTAACAGATTTTTACAGTACCTTCTGTAGTCTTTGGAGCCAAATTTGTGGAATGCTATACGCTGCTTCATTCTGTCAGCAAACAACAGCTTAGCATAATTTGGGATCCTCTTACACTCATTACAAGCAGAGGCAAAAAAGGTGCCTATTATAGTCAGACAAGTGGCTCCGGTAAACACAGAAGAAGTAATTTCTTTTGGGTAATAGCGGCTGGGCAAGCAGAGATTAACAGGGTTTAAGTCGTAACTTCCTGACTAGGATGAACGCATTGATGCTAGCTTTAACCAAAGAGACTTCGGATGCACATTCTTCAACGAGAAGACTAAAAACTTTGTCTCCAAGAGATGACAAATCGCGGAATGATTCGCAGTTTGCTCTTTGGTAACAGTAAGATATTCTGCTGGTATGAAGTTCCTGGAAGGAGGAAACTAGAAGGAAATATAAACGGAAATCACAGTATGATCAGAGTTGCCAAGAAGGCATGATATCGCAAGAATCAGGGATATAACTGGAACAGAGATCTAGCAGTGTGTCAAGTCTATTAGGGTTATTAGAGAAACAAGTGAAGAAATCCACTACTTGCTTAAGGGATTGAATGATTGAAAGGTTTATTGTATGGACACCAGCAAGATTCGTGACAGAGTTTTCCAGCCACTTGTCGTGGTGGGCATTAAGATCTTCAAACACAAATATATAAACAAACGGAAGAGAAGAAATGGCCTTATTTATATTGTTTGAGTTTCTGTTAAGTACGAAGCAGTCAGGAGATGAAGTGGAGCGCTAGAGAAAAAATGATAGCTAATCGAGCTTAGTAGAGAGGAACAGAGACACATGTAGGAATGATCTAGAGATTCAAGAGAAATTACCCTAGATAGAGGGAGATGTTCGCTGACATTAATGTCAATGTGCATATGGACACTGGAGTCCTTCCTAAAGAGGAGAAGGTAACCAGGGATATAGAAATCAGAGAAAGGAATAGAAGGATCAAGGTTAGTTTCACAGAGAGCTAACATGACTGGTGAGAATTCCACAAACGAAAAGTGCGAGAAAATAATCTGTAAGAGTAGATGAGGGAGCTAGAGGGAGATGTTCGCTGACATAAACACGAACTCCATGCATATGGACATTTCTATACCCCTGGCTATCTTTCCCTAAAGAGGGGAATGTAGGCAGGGATATAGAAATCAGAGAAAGGAATAGAAGAATCAAGGTTCGTTTCACAGAGAGCTAACATGACTGGTGAGTTTAATTGGATTTAACGCTGCAAAAGTTGGTACGGATACCACGGATGTTCGAGATGTTAACAGATTTAGGTGATTTTTGTTTAACTGGTTTGGTTTTAATTCTTACTTTGGGTGATGCCATAATCAGAGATTTTTGATAATGGCAGGCTTAAAGTAGTAGTATCAGTCAGTCGTCAAATGCAACATGTGTAGAGAAGAAACTGGCGAAAACTTAGGTTTGCCTACCGGAGACACTTTCAGAGACACCCATCCATGCTCGCCATGACACTGCAAGAAACACCGATATTATACGGCTATTGATCAGAACAACCTCTCAAGACGCTACGCAAGATTTTGGGCTCCTACGTACCAGTCGGAAGCAGCAACCAAGAAATTGCCAACCCGGTAGAGATGTTACCATCATCCACACACGTTACAAAAAGCTTGCGACAGCATCGCTATTAAGGAGGAGAGGAAAGAAACCGGGAACCTCATCCTAAATAGGAAACAAGGGATGAGCATCTAATCCTGTTCAAAAGAAAGGTAGAAGTATGAGCGGGGTGATAGTACGGTCTATCTATCCCAATTTAAAATAAAAAAAATTAAAATTTACTGTTTTAACTTCGTTAAATCAGGAGATTCCTTAATAGTCACTACAAGAGAATTTTAAGATACCTAAATTTAAAGGAAAATAAAACACAAAATCAGTCTTTGCTGCCAGTACACTAAAAGAGCTAACTGAAATCTTAACTGAGACAAGTTTATTTTGAAATTTATCCAACGCTGTATCCAAGCGGAAATGTGGTTCTACAGAAGGATGCTGCGGATATCGTGGACTGAGCCTGCAAGCAACGATGAGGTGTTGGAAAGAATGGCAACAAAAAGGAAATTAATACTGAGCATCAGGAAGAGACATCTGAAGTTCCTGGGACACGCAATGAGGAAGGAGGGCTTGGAGAACCTGATACTGACTGACCAGATAGAAGGAAAGAGAGACAGAGGAAGGCAACGGATAACATATTTATTTACAGGGCCTGATCAGGTGGATGACGGAACGGGGGTTGCCAGGAGTCACAGGAGCAAACATACTAAGAGCCACAAGTGATAGGGAGACGTGGCGAACCATGATCGCCTACGTCCTGAAGGGACATAGAAGAAGAAGACCAAGAGGAAAAATATTGAGAGCGACAAGAGACAGGGCAAGTGGAAGTTCAGGATCACTTACGTTCTAGAGGGACACGGCATATGAAGAAAATATATGTGTATGAGCATGTGTTTTGTACAAATAAAAGTTCTTAAAATAACTTTTTTTATTATTGCTCGCGTATAAGACGCATTTTTGATTACGTATATGATGCAAATTAATTTTAAAAAACAGCTACAAAAATTGCCTCAGTCATGAGAAGCGGACAAAGAAGAAGGTGGGAGTTTTTCTAAGTTTTGATTTCAGCTCTATAGCTATGTTGCTTTTTAGATCTCTGAAACAAAATCATTATCTTTTAATCATCACAAAGAACCATATTTGACTCTCATCAGCATGGCCAATGCTAACCTCCAAAGATCATCTCTTTGCGTCGTCTTAGTCTCACGCTTTCTACTGACACGATTATATTGAATCAATTGCTTGGTCCGAAATTCGTTTGGTGTGTCTTACAGGACAATTTTTGTCGCCAGAATTCTTCTTGCATTCATAAGTTTACTGTGAAATATTGCTGTTACATCTGGTCTGATGATCCTGCGATATATCTCGAGATTCTCGATAAAATCAAAATAAGGGAATGCAATAATATCAGTCCTGACTTAGCACTTCGACTTTAGCTACTTTCCAACCGCCAAAACCTGGCTTCCCTCTGTTTTTTCCTTAAACATTTCCATGTCATTTCTTCTAATGAGCTCTCGTACTTGGTCTCTCGACTGAAGGAGTTTATGTGTACTGCTAGATTGTCAATTAGGTCTTATCGTTTTATTGTTAAACTAGCTAGACATAAATGCAAAATCTATCCAAATACATTCTTTTAAGTAAACCTCGCTCCAGGAACTCTCTTCCAGTTTCTTGCTTCCCTGCAACCTCCGTCGTCATCTTCTGGCTTCCGGAAGACTACATTTTTATTATTTTTTCTCCTCATTTTTTTGGTCGCATTTTTCTTTTACACCCACTAACTCCTTACGTCTTAGTGACATTATTGCCTTGCTTGGGGTAAAATGATTAAAACACAATTTATTTTATTATGTGTAATCGGTTTTTGTAATGTACTGATTACTTGCTTTAAATATTGCATATTTACATAAACTAAAAACTTTCTTCTAAATACGTTCTGATGAAATAGGATTGCGTCTAATATTTTCATTTATGTTGTCAAATCAAGTATTATCTTGATGAAAATGACATATTAACTGACTGTCAACCTTAGTTAAGTACAACGTTACATTTCGGTCAGTAACGACCAGGCAGGTGTGCAGAGCTGACACACGGATTCCATTTTATGCAATTCCATGTGTGCTTCGTGATTAGTGCATAAAAAAGATATTACTGGTAGGATTACAAGTTTATCAAATAATTGTTTCGTTATCTTCCATTAAGTCGTAGGGTCATTGATTATTTGAATAGAAGACGTCCCAATTAACTTTAATATAGACAAAAGTTACAAATGACGTGTATTATCTAACCAACATCAAATCTAGCACAGACAACACATAGCCGTAAATTATTTACAAAAACAGAAGCATGCATAAATGTAAACTAAACTGATTATAGTCCGACATAAAGCCAAGTAGAATTGTGAATGAAAGGAAAATTGTATTGTCTCAAACACTCTTTTAGTGGTGGAATTATGTTTATTTTGAAATTTATTTTTCAGCATTTTGTCTTTCATTGGGTATTTAAACATCTTAAAATGGTGAAGCCCGATCATTAGACATCACGGAATCTTTTGACAGGGTCTGGTATTAAGGTCTTTTGCTCAAGGTGAAAAGGTATGGTGCCTTACAGTACGTTTTTGGACTGATCCAGTCTTCCCTGTCAAATCATGAAATGGAAGTTATCTTGAACAGCAACTCTTCTAGATTATTTTGTACTATACGAGTTTAACTCAGGTTCATATCGTTGGTCCTACTCTGTTTTTAATTTTCATTAATGAACTTTCCGATGACATCAGCTCATGGAACTTGGAATTTACGCTGATCACACAACCATTTACACCTCGATAATAAGGCTGATCAGTCCAACAAGTTTAAAATGGCAGCCGATGTCTAAAACGACATCAAATCAATCGTTAACTGGGGCAAACGACGGCTTGTTAATTTTAATATCTCTAAAACTAAATTTTTCTTCATCAACCACTTGAGAGAACCCTCGCTGCCCTTCATCATGATGGCCGATGCTAACCTTCAGGAAAGTGACTCGTTGCGCCTTTTCGAGCTCACATTCTCAGCTGAAATTAAGTAGTAAGACTATATTGAAGTCATTGCGAGGTCAGCTGCTACTAAAGTCGGTTCAATGTGTCGTACGAGAGAGTTTATGGCTCTAGAATCTATCTTTAATATCTATAAGTTTATAATTCGTTCATGCTTATAATATTTCTACCACATATGCTTCGGTGTCACTGATATTTAACTTGGGCTCTTTGATAAAATCCAAAGAAGAACTAATAATATTACTGGAACTAATCTGGCATGTATCCCCAAAAAACGTACCGATAGTGGTGAAAACCATATATGCAATCATCATGCGGTTTGATGTGATCATGATTGATGGCAACGTTATGTCACCATTCGTGTTCCCACAGGGCCTTACGTTCCGCACGGAGGCCTACATCAAGTGCCTTGAGGTAGTACTGCCATTATTTAAGAAGGTGGCTACTGAAGGACTCAGCACCATGCCACGGAAGAAAAAGAAGCCAGTCAATGCTGTCAACAAGTTTCAGCGACTATATCATCCTTTAAATCTGGTCACCTAATATTTCAGACTGAAATTCACTTGATTATTTTGTGTACGGCACAATTGAGAGAGAAAATAATAAAACTCATTGTAGCACCAAAGATGAACTGAAGGCAGTATTCACCAGTCATCACCTTAAACAATGAGACTGTCCGTAAGAGTTGCAGGAAATTCCGAAGTTGTCTGGAGACCGTAGTCGAAGCTAATGGCGATTTTATTGAATAAATTAACTTTTTAGTATTTCAAGATATTTTTGTGTACTTTTGGTTGATATAACTGTTAAAATGAGATGTCAGTGTTATTTTCATTTGTACGTAATTTAGATGACTTTTTATCCATCGCACCCTATATATATACTCACACATATATAGATCCTCGAATACTTTGCCGAAAAGCGCCAAAAGACTAATAGAGCGATAATTTCAGAGGTCGAAGGAGTACTTCTAACAGCTGCAAAGCAGTATGCAATTATAAAGTTTCTAGAGAACTGAAGCCAGACCGGGAGTACATTTCTTCAGAACGACGGCTGGAACTCCGTCGCCTCTGTTTGCTTTGTGAGAGTCTAAAACTAGTGACGAGGTTATGTGCATATTTTTCAATGGCACCTCCGTTCTGGGGCGGGGGATTAGGTGTGGAAAATTTTTAAAAATGGCTCTGATACTTAACTACAAATCCCAACACTTATTTTTCTTTTCTCTGAATACCAAGAATTTGATCAGTGTGGATAAAATCCTTTAATATGCCAGGTGGGATTTATTTTCAATATCAGAAAATCAATTCTGTTCGATTCTTTCCTTGAATTTTCTTTGCTCTGCTTCAATTCTTTTTCACATATATTCTTCTTCTTCTTCTATGTGCCCTGTCCCTTCAGGACGTAGGCGATCATGGATCTCCACGTCTCCCTATCCCTTGTGGCTCTTAGTATGTTTGCTCCTGTTGCTCCTGGTAACCCCCGTTCCGTCATCCACCTGATCAGACCCTGCAAATATGTTATCCGCTGCCTTCCTCTGTCTCTCCTTCCTTCTATCTGTCCAGTCAGTATCAGGTTCTCCAGGCTCTCCTTCCTCATTGCATGTCCCAGGAACTTCAGTTGTCTCTTCCTGATGCTCATCATCAATTTCTTTTTGTTGCCATTCTTTCTAGCACTTCGTCGTTGCTTGTATGCTCAGTCCACGATAACCGTAGCATCCTTCTGTAGAACCACATTTCGGCCGCTTCCAGTTTTGTCCTCATTTTCGATGATATTGTCCAGCATTCACAGCCGTATTGAAGAACTGACATCACGTAGCAGTCTAGCACTCTTTTCTTCGTTTCTATTGAGATTTTCCTGTGTGTTAGTATTTTGCTCATCTTCTGGAACGCGTCCTTTGCCATGCCAATTCGCCTTCGGATCTCCGTGTCGCACTTTCCATCCCCTGTTAGAACACTTCCTAGGTACTTAAATTCTTGGACTTGTTTGATTCTGTTATCCCCCCACCTGTATTTGGCATTTTGGGTTGTATCTTTTGCTGATGACCATGCACTCAGTTTTCTTAAAGTTTATTTGTAGTCCCTTCTTGTCACTCTCCACTGCTACTTTCTGTATGAGATCTTGCAGTTTCCTTTCCGTGTCCGCAATCAGTACTGTATCGTCCGCGTATCTTATGTTGTTCAGGTTGTGGCCTCCAATAACAAATCCTGGTGTGTCATCTAGGGTCCTCAAAACATTCTCGCTGTATAGGTTGAACAAATCCGGTGAAAAGACACATCCTTGTCTTACGCCTTTTTCTATCTTTGTGTATCTACTGAGGTCGTTACCTGTCCGTATGCATATTAGCATTTTTATTTACGAAAACCTGCCAAACGACATTTTTTTAAATCGATTTCACCCCAAGCAAGGCACTTAGGAGGCATGCAGTTACTGTTTATGGAATTTTTTTTTTAATCATTTCACCCCGAGCAAGGCAGAAATGCCACTGATGAGCTGGGGGCTACATAACTGTAAAAAGATTAATTAGAAAAGAGTGAGGAGTACAAACTAGTTTGAAAGAAGCAATAGAAAGCTGAGAATGCAGGTGCGAAGACAGATACATAGGTGGAGAGAAAAAGAAGGTTATGGGGGGGGAGCTAGAGTCCAGTTGTTAATAGATGGGTATTGACATTGCATTTAAATTTCTGGAGATTGTAGCCGTCAGGAAAGCAAGAATATGGGAGAGAGTTCCAAAGGCGTGAAGTGCGAGAGAAGAAGCTGCAGGAGTAGAATTGTCGTCTGCATTTGACTAACTTAACTGTGAATGGGTGGGACCCAGTTGCCAGTCTGGTTGCACGAGTAAACACCTGTTGAGGAGGCACCAGTGACTTAAGTTCGTCCGAGCAGAAGCCATGAAAGTATTTATAGAACAGACAAAGGGAGGAATGATTAGAAAACAAAGTTTACTAGGGAACAAGAACAAAAGAAGCGAAATCAACAGAACAGTAGAAAGCGATTGACATTGCATTTAATGTTTTGAAGATTAAAGTTGGTTAGAAAGCATGGAACCAAATGAGGCTTTCACAATTGAGAAGCGTGAGAAAAGAAACTGATAATATAGAAATTACTGTTACATCTAGCGAACTCGACATTATATTGGTGGGATCCCGTCGCTAATCTAGTACAGGGTGGGGCAGAACAACTTGCTTATTTGGAATAACAAATAAAATAAAAGTAATGCAGATATTCATGTAATTTTTTAAACAGCATCAATTACAACATTTAAATTTTATGTTTTAGAAGATTTAAAGATGACATCATTCAGATGGCGTCCATTTTGTTCAATACACTGGGTTAATCGTACTCTGAAGTTTCGGTCAACTCTTTCCAGCAAATCGGTGGGTATGTTGGCGACAGTTTGACGAATGTTGTTCTTCAAGTGAGCTATGGTGTTGACTTCTGGTAGCCCCATCGAAAATAGTCACAGGGTGATAAACCAGGGAACCGTGCTGGACAATTCAGATCGCCATCAAAGAGATGAGGTGTCCTGGAATGTTCTGCTGCAAAACTCTTATCAACCATCGCTTCAGGTCCCCAAATTCAATTAAGCAAGTTGCTCTGCCACACCCAGTACTACTCTTAAATTCATAAATTCTTGATCGTACTAAGAAAAACCAAATACGTACCATTCTGAGACTTTGAATCCATCCCGGTATTTTCGAGCCATATATGTCATACATGATAAAGCAACCCGTTATTTTATTTCATTTTTTCGATATATATTCCGAAAACTGAAATGTTTGCAATTGGTAAGCCTTTGTCATTAGCAAAGATTGCAAAATCTGTATAGTTTTTATTACACCTAGTCAGTCAGTTAAGTGCCATACGTAAAACACGCTTTGGGCGATCCTGTCTCAAAAGAGACATGACCTACTGGGCAGAAGATTATCCCGCAGTAGGTTGCCATTGCTTTCTGCGGTAGATTGGTTACCAGCCAAAGCTATAGAACCCAATCTGTCCTGTTATTTAACCCATAACTGGAGGGAAGAAACGGATTAATACCTTTCCCAAGGGTATTTGTGCGTAAGTGAATGCGAGGAATTCAACTGGAATTCGAACTCGGCACCCCGATTTGTCGTTCCGAGTTGATATCCGCTGCACCACAACGCACATTCTAATATTTACCCTATTTCTATTGAAGTACATTAAAGAATGCAGTAACACAATCTTTTCTCGGTGAAATCGAGTGGAGCGTCCATCCTGTGGCCTAAGATTTCAGCGAAAATGCGTGTACAGCTTTCTCTGGCACAAAACCTACTGAGTTAATCTTCTACTCAATTATTATATGAGGTTTTTGACTTTGTTGGAATGGTTCTGAAACTTTAAGATGGACGTCAAATCAACGTGCCTGAATGGCATGAAACCCAACAAATCTGCTTGAAAGCCCCGAAATATTTCAACAGGCATTTGGTGAACTTTTTCTTTAGTTGCTTTTACGTTTCATTCCCGCTCGAATGACGTCTCATGATGATCTATCTTTAATGTCACCAACCACGCGCAAAATGTAGAATTAAAAACGAATTTTTGGACTAATTTATGAACAAGCATGTGCCTTCGTTTCAGCAAAAAATGGAGAGTCAAAAAGACGGTTTTTGCTTATTAGGTGGAGTCTGAAACTTCCTTGACTGAGTAATAAAAAATTATTATTATAGTAAATGTTAGAATTGTTCTGCTCTGGTTCACGTGAATGGCCAAAGTTGGGCCTTCGTTCCAGCAAAATAACTCTGAGTCAAAAGGATGGTTTTTCCATTGACACCGCTATTAATTTAACTACTTTCACTTCTTCGGTAATGTTTATTGTTTTAAAATACAAGGATAAGAATTGGAATAAAAATTGTTGACGGATGAAGGTAGTTCAAATAATAGCGGTGTCAATAGTAAAACCTTCCTTTTGACACACTGTTATTTTGCTGGAACAAAGGTGCAACTTTGGCTATTCATGTGAACTGTAGCAGAACAATTCTAATATTTACCATAATGATATTTTTATTGCCTTCTCTAGGAAGTTTCAGATGCCACTTAATAAGTAATATCGATTTACAGAATAATGAATACGGGACATAGCATTTTAATTCGAGTATTCTGATATACGCTTTTGTATTTTCAAGGTAATTGATAAATCTTAAAAATTGAACTATAAATCATGTAGTTTATATAAAGATCTTAGCATGGGATATGATGTTATGATTACAGCAACAGTAATTAAACATAAGAGATTATAGCAGGAGTAACGGTAATTATAGAATGTGGTAGTTAATTGACAATATTTCCGATGATGTTAAACAAAATCAAGGTTTGATATGTGTCTCAACAGACCTTTTAAAGATCACATTTAAGAACGAGTTGATGGTTAACAGAGAAAAACCATTGTACTTCTTCATCTGCCCTGTCTCTTCAGGACGTAGGTAATCATAGATTTTTACTTGACGCTAGTTGCTCTTAATATTTTTTCCTCTTGGTATCTTTCCCAAACGCCGCTCCGCCATCCATTTACTCAAGCCCATCAAATATACCTCGTGCTACTTCCCCTGTCCCTCTTTCTCTCTATTCAAAAAACCATTCAGGCTACCGTAATTGAATACCGAAATCATAGCAACCGCTCATGAAGTAGAGCAGATTGTGGTATTTAATTAACAGTCTCTGACCACTTTTATTAGAATTTGAATGAAAAGAAAGTACGTTCATTTAATAAATTCAATCTTCTTCTATTTGCCCTGTCCCTTCAGGACGTAGGCGATCATGCTTCTCCACGTCTCCCTATCACTTGTGGCTCTTAGTATGTTTGCTCCAGTTACATCACGCAACTCCCGTTCCGTCATCCACCTGATCAGGCTCTGCAAATATGTTATTCGCTGCCTTTCTCTGTCTCTTTTTCCTTCTATCTGGCCAGTCAGTATCAGGTTCTCCAAGCTCTCCTTCCTCATTGCATGTCCCAGGAACTTCAGTTGGCTCTTCCTGATGCTCAGTATTAATTTCCTTTTTGTTGCCATTCTTTCCAACACCTCATCGTTGCTTGCATGCTCAGTCCACAATAAATTCAATACAATACATATTAAAATACGATTTTACGGCGAATTTAACCCGAAATCTATATTTTAAGGCTAAACTTTATGTAGTCGTCTTAATCGCCCAATCACCTTATACGCAAGTATATACTGTAAATAAAACTTTTTTTTTTTGTAATTTATTCTATAGTACGATTTAATCGCATGGCGTCTCGTTTGTACACTTCAATGTAACACTTGAATATTAAATGTAGTCCAATGAATGTATGACCTGATCATGTTAATTTTATGTATAATTGATTTTTTACGATTATCTGCATGAAATCAGTTATAACTAATGATATTCGTCTTTTAGGTCAGTTATAAATCAACTAGATTTAGATAAACTGTGTAACGCTAGATTAGCGTCAATATCAGTTGGAAATGTGAGAGTCGGAGTCATGCGGCAGTCAGGCGATTTTTCCTTTGTTCAAACTATCCTCTCTTTAATCAAATTTACGAAAAATGCGAGAACTAAAGATTACTGAGTTGTATTTCAGCAGTATTTTCCTCGGTCAGCGGCTGACGAAGAGGTACAGAAATACTTTTGATTATCAAATGTTGAGGATACTGACTCGGTAATCAGTGCAAGAATAGAGGAACAGGAATAAACTACCTCTGTGTATTGAATAAAGTGTTCAGTAAATAAATTCTGAAAAAATTACCGAGTACGACAGAGGAAGAAGGCTGGATGGGTAGAACAAACAAAACGTTCGTTTAACACCCTACGTGATTATAAGAATCATAAGATAATTATATATTTGAATTTGTATAAAGCTCTCATATCTCAGGTATATAATAATTAGCAAATTAAATTCGCTCTGTAATTTTATTGTGAATTCGATATGCATCTAATTCCCACAGTTGTAGCCTTGTGCCAGAATCTGCTCAGCATAGTAAACTCAAATATTGAAATGAAATAAAAAAGAACACTAGTTCTAATATATAATTAAATAGAATAAACTATTTATTTCAAGAATATTTCAAGAATATTTATTTCAAGAATAAATAGAATAAACTATTTATTTCAAAGAACCGTGAATGTTACATGATAAAGACTGAAGGAAAGAATCGGTCAGAGGAATAAAAGACTGACGAAGACAGCTTAAAATTTCTGCTTTTTTTTTTTTTTTTTGCCTGTTGCAGACTGTGGTGTGGTTTCATTTAATTATCACTTGAGTCACCAGGGAATCTTTTCAAATTTGTCATTAAAAATGTCAACTGGAATATGTCCCACGAAGTTTGCTTGGTTTCTCATGATTTTTCAAGCGGTATTCATTGTGTTGTTTGCAACAACTGTTTCTTATTCGGACACTGCACACAGTGTAGAGGAAAAGGGAAAACCAAACACTGATGTGGTCACTTACTATCGAGGTATGTACATATAATCTCAATTAGTTTTGTTTTGTTTTCTTGTTTTTTTTTTTCGTATGTCCTTCTCCCTTCCTCTTTTTTCCTTTGCTTCTCTGTCTCTGTGTCAATCTGTCTGTCCATATGTCGTCTGTCTAGCTGGCACTGTCATACATTCGCTTTCTCGCTCTCTCTTTCTCTTTCTCTAAATATATATATAATCTAGAAATTTTTTTAGATATTCTACAATTTAGATATTCTAAAATTGTAGAACAAAAAATTTTTTCCAGATTATATTACTCTGTTAAATTAAATAAATAAATTTAACATTGAGTTCTTCCGAGTTCGTCTCTATCGGAATTTACCTGACTTAAATACCAAATATTCTATGTTATATATATATATATATATATACAAAAGTCGAACACTACGTACATAGGCCGATTCAAGATTTGATTTTCCATCCAATGATTTTGTGTCGTTTTTTTTAGTAGCGGTCCAAACCCGTGAAATTGGAGACAGTAACACAGCCGGTGTAGCAATCAGCTGTGGAGTCTCGTCTCACCAGCAAACCAACACAGTTCAACAAATATTATACTGTCAACAAACAATAATACATGCCAAAAACAGAGTAAAAAAACGTGGACAAATATTAGACACACAGACAGAAAACTTCGAATAAAATTCTACTCCTCCAAGAACAAAAATTACTGAAAAAACTTGGCCCTACTCATTTTAGACGTAGATGCATACAAATTTATGCTGGGATTTCTTCCTATCCAATAAACTATGTCGGTTCTGACACAGTCCCGGTCTGTCTTGTCTTAAAGTCAGTAGGCAACATTCGCTTGTCTGTACATGTTTTCGTGTGTCAAGCCCTACTGTTAGTTTTAACTTTTTGGCATACAACTGTTGCATTGCTTTACTACTGTTAATTTGCCTTGTATATATTGTTTGCTTCATCTTTTCCCTGTTTTCTTTTTCTTTGTTGTTGTTTATTGCAAAGTTTGTCAAGTCTATTGGACAGCCCTGTTACTTTTTTTGAATTTGACGATGGCTGCTAACTCACTACACCCCTCCATATATATATATATATATATATATATATATATATATATATATATATATATATATATATATATATATATATATATATACATATATGTATATATATATATATATATATATATATGTATATATATGTATATATATATATATATGTATATATATATGTATATATATATATATATATATATATATATATATATATATATATATATATATATATATATATATATATATATATATATATATATATACATATATATATGTATATATATATATATATACATATATATATATATGTATATATATGTATATATATATATATACATATATATATATATATATATATATATATATATATATATATATATATATATATATATATATATATATATATATATATATATATATACTCCTGGTCAAAATCTTAAGACCAGACACAAAAGGGTTAAAAATATAAAATACTGTTAATTTAACCAAAATATATTTGCGAAACATTTATACTTAATTAGAAAGTGTAGTATATCAAAAAACAAGTTGAAATTTTAAGCTCTTAACTGAGTAATTTAAACAAACATTGAAAAAGTATTTTTTGTTAGTCATAAAAATAAGACTATGTGTGAAAAAAAATTACTGGACAAAACATTTAGAACTAAGTCATCGTGGTCGTAGCTTCAGGTGTGTAAACATCTACTTAGCTCATTTCTAGGATTAAATTTAAGATTTTAAAATATCTAAAGGATAAAATTTAAACAAATTTTAAAACAAGCAGGGATTTTGAACTTGAATGACGTGGTCTTTTGCAACAAGCCATCGCAAATGAAAATGGCCATAGCAGAGCTGTCATTGATAATTTCATTTAAAATCCGGATGTGTATGATTTAAAAAAATCAAGCAGTCGCTTCAATAAAATCTCATCATCGACAGAGAGATGCACTTGGCGAAAAGTTAAGAGAGATTCAAGACTAACATCAAATCAAATCAAAGCGAAAACAGATGCTGATGCAGCTCTGGAACCATTCGACAACATTTAAATAACAAAAGGTTTAAAAAGAGGAACAGCTGATGGGTGTGGATAAATGGAAGAAAGTGTTGTTTTCAGAAGGGAGAAAATTCAACCTTGATGAGCCAGATAGTTTTCAGCGTTACTGGCATGCAAAAGATGTCCCAAAAAGAAAGTTTCTCAACACGACAGTGAGGAGGTGGATCATTTATGGTCAAGGATTTAATTTCGTACAATGGAACTCTTGAGTTACAGGAGGTAAAATGTCGTCAAGCAGCTGCTAGTTACATTGACATGTTAAGAAAGGCATTACTAATTACTGAAGGACCTTGTCTATGTGGAGAAAATTGATTTTCCAGCAGAACAATGCTGCAATCCATAACTTTCTAAGGTCAAATGAGTTTTTATGGAAAGCAACACTCAGCTTTTAAGCTATCCAACGTGCTCTCTAGATCCAAACCCAGTCGAGTATGTTTGTAGATGGATGGCAAAAGATACTTATAAACATGGATCTCAAAACTGTGAATACTCTTCGTACTGCAGTTTACGCATCCTTGGCGAGCATCCGAAGGAACCTCATGCTGAAGTTAATAATGAGTAAACCAAAGCGAATTATCGATGTAATTCACAAAAATGGAGGATATGCTGAAATTGTCGTTGTTGCTTATTTGTTCTGTATTTCGTGTTTTTATTTACATGCTTTTATCTTTATGACCAACCCAAAAAGTACTTTTTCAATGTTTGTTTAAATTAATCAATTAAAAGCTTAATTTTTTCATTTATTTGTTGATAAACTACATTATATAATTAAATGTATATTTTTCGCAAACATATTTTGATTAAATAACAGTGTTTTATATTTTTTGCATGTGCTCTTAAAATTTTGATCAGAGGTATATATATATATATATATATATATAGTGCTGTTTGTAAGTTAACAATGCTCCAGGTATAACAATAAATCTAAAATTTATCAGTAGGACCAGTCTGAGTCTCATGCATTTTTAAATATATATATATTCAAGTATGTTTCATTGAATAATATATACATATTATGTCTATTTTTATAAAAATTCTTTCTAGGTCTCTTATTTGCTTCTTGATGTTAAGTTGAAATACTTCAAGGAAGTTGCCGTAGTTCTTATTAATCCAGGTACTTTCGATCTCCTCTGAGATAATCCTCAGCGGTTAATTGCGAAGACAAACCTAATGTAAATGTATATATATTTACATTTCTAATAAATGATATATTTATTAAACCGACATATATTATGACTTTAAACGTTACTTTCGTGGATATTCATGTTTAAGTATACGTTTTGTTTATTTATTAAACAGTATATTTATTTTGTTTACCGGACTTAATATTCGAGAAATCTTATTTAAAGAAAAACATGCGTCTTCCAGCAAGATTCAAACCTGCATCCTTCTTAGTAGATGGTTCGAATTCTCTCGGAGTGATGCATTGTTTCGTTTTCGGATTAATAGATAAAAATCCATTACTTCTTTAGAAATTATATTTTTTACGTTAGGCTACCAAACTGAGCAGATATAAATGTTCTGAGAAGAATGTGTGCTTAAAAGGCTATATTCGGCTTTGGTCTATCGACAACGCACTCTCTGGCCAAGTTAGTCTCTACAGTTGGAGAGTGGATTTTTTTTCTGTCATAAGATTTCTCAAATATTTGGCAGGTAGATTAAAATGCATAAAAACACTGTCTAAAGTGGACATTGAAGTCAACGCCAAGTGTTTGATTCATACTTAAACGCAATCTTCAAGCAATGTGTATTGTTTTTGGCTCGACTATTTATATATGCTGGTTAACGGTGTTCTGGGTAGAAGGTGAATAGTCATATACCAACGGATATTTTGTTGGTAGTAATGGTTAAGTTTAAAATTATTCTAGAGGCTACAATAATTTTGGATCTGAATGCAGTGATTTGTAGCTATTTTATGGTGTTGTCTGTTAACATTTTTACTCACTGTTTATTATTGATTACTTTGTTAATTTTGTTGATTATTATTGTTATAGCTAATTGTGTGTACGTGTTCATTCGTAATTTGTAAATTGTTTTATTTACTTAGTGGGCTTAACACAAATGCTATACTAAAAAAATACTTTAAAACAAAATCCCCTAAAGCATTAATCGTAACGGACGAAATCAAAATTTTATGCAAACTAAGCAAAAAAAATAAAAAAATAAATAATCCGGATATAAGAGACCCTGATATAAGAGAAACTCGGATATAAGATATATTTTCTCTGATCCCAAATTAGTGCCTGTTGTAATGTATATAAAATAGACCAAACCCGGATATGATCGAAACCCGGATAGAAGAGAAATTTATCCGATCTCGCCAACTCTCTTATATCAGGGTTATATTGTAAAATAAAAGCAAAAAGAATTACGTAAGGATAAAAAAATAAAATATATACAGAAAAGCACAAAATATTTTAAAAAAATAAAATGATCACGATATTAATATGGAAGCTAAAGAAATCACCCAACCATGAAACTTAGACGACCGAATAAGTTGTATCGCTAAATTATAAGCATTCCTTACACGTGTTGAGGGGGCGGAAATGTGTGTAACCTGGAAAATAGAACATTCTCGTTGTTATTATTGTGGAGGTTATTTCCTTTTCCGCCTCAGCAGACAAAAATTCAAGTAAAAAGAATAATTTAAGCATGGCTAAATAAATGTATAATATTACGTCAATACAAAATTATTAATTTTTATTTTTTGTTGTTGCTAAGTCAACAGGGTGAGAGAATAGTGAAATCAAAAAGTGAAATGTTCATTGCTGATAGCTGTCTTTGTTATTTCTCTTTCAGCTCAGTCAGAGTTGCTTTTCAAATTACAATCTTTGTTTATAATTACGCAACAGTTTTGTATCATGTATGGCACTTAACTGACTGAATATAGTTATATTTCTTTAAAATTTTAATGAATTCTGCGCTACAACATGTTGTTACAATGATGCTAGTAGATGTAGGAATTCCTATCATGTAAATATTAGTTTCCGTGTCCGAAAGTAGTCTGTGTTTCATATTCACCAACAAGTTAAAATCGGACCAAAAACATCTGCCCCAAGAAGGCTGTTTGCACGTCGGTTTGTATAATTTCGGCGCATGCCAATATTTAATGTCGAATCTTTTGTGCCGATGTATAAATGCGTGCATCTTTTGCAGGTATTAATCTGTGTCTAGATCCACTTGCTAGTAGAATGAGGCTGACTGCTGCCTCAGTAACTATTAGCAATTTATAACCATTATTTTGTGAACATGTAAAATAAGCAATTTTCTTTGTGTGTACCTGGGAAAGGCAGTCGCGATTACTCACCGGTTTGCTCAATTCTCTGGTGTCTGTTGGCATTATCACGACAGGGTTGGGTAAATTTACTTGCCTTGCTATCGAACATGTGGTGAAACCAGCAAATACCACTAGGTGTGTATTTGTTTACCCACAGTTTTTCAACATGGTATATGATCGCGTCAACGTGAGGTACTTATGTATCTACATTGTTGCTCTAAAAACAATTGCATTTGCTTTTGTAAATCTGCAAGTGTTTTATCAATGTGTCTGTGTGTTTAGCACTGCACCTGTTTTCGTTTGGGAGTTAACATATTTAGTTTTTGGTTGAACGACGCAAAAGATCTTGTCTGCGATATCTGCCAGTTTTTCTAATGGTGTGTACTCTGTCATGGGTGTCAGTATCTGTCATATCGTGGTTAGCAATTTATCCAACCATAGATTACCTAGGATCGGCATATTTTCCATCTGAGGTGACTTTTTATGTGTCTGAGGAGCTTCGAGGGTTTTCTTTCACTGATATTTATATTGTTGAATAGTTCCCTCTGCACTTGTTAATCCAAGCGAGCTCTCCTTTTAATGATGACATCTTTAAGAACGTTGTAAGGGTCAGTTATTCTAATATAAAGGGCGACTTCGTTGATTACATCGGCTTGTAAAGCTTGAAGAAAACTGGTAAATTTTATTTTTTGCGAACATATTCATTTAGCAGCGAAAATCACCTGAAATTGGTGGAACCAATTTTTGTGTTGGTGGCATTGCATGATGCTAATTAAAGGACTAAAGAATTTATATCTAAAGGTGGTTCTAATGTGTTTTTGTATGAAATCATTGTGTTTGTTTGAGATTTTGTGTACCGTTGTATACTAGCTGACTCATTTTGTAATTCACCACTAGAAGGTTTAACCAATCAGAAGGCTCAAAATATTCAATGCAACGTGTATAAAGTCGACCATATTTTCCCGAGTATTGGCGATATAATCAGATTCAATAGAGTGTCCGACCCGTGAGTATTAATCTTTGACGTTGTTTCATTGAACAGATTACGTACTGCGTTGAATTCTATATTCATAAACTATGGTGGACATAGTCAACAGTGTTGCTATATTTACTAGAGTTTCCGAGTATTTTCTGATGAGGATTCTATAGCTCGAAAAGTCGGGGTTACTGCTTGTTGTGGAGGTGGTAAAGGATAACCTAGAAGACGGGGCCTTTTTGTTGTTACTGATGTAAAGGTTAACTCTTTCTCCGCATCAGCAAACATAAATTTAAGCAAAAAAGATTCATTCTGTGGGTAAATAAATGATCAATAAATCGTTCGTTTTGGTTAAAGCCTATGTTTGCGTGGAGCCTAGGCACAAAAAACGCATTTACGCACTCTGCTTTAAGTTGTCGAGCGGTCAACATCCTGTTTGTGTAGAAAAATGTAAGTGACACGATAAAACTTCAAAACAAGCCAAACATGCAGATTCAAAAACCCAATCAAAAATGGGCTAAAATAATCCCAGAAAGAATTAACTCTGAACTAATGAAGAAGTTAGGACAAAATCAGCGGTAAAAACGCATCACGCAAACAACTACAGATTGGTCTGCAATTTAAAATACAAACATCATTTTAGGTAGGTACCTCCATTCACTTTCGATACCTAACTTTTAAATTGAATTTTTAAAAATAAAAAAAATCTTGAAGCTTAATTGAAAGCTAAATGATTAAATTTACTATTTCCAGTAAGCAAGGTGCCCTGGTGTATTTTAAACAGAAATGATATTGATTAAATCTAATGTTTTTAGATTGTTTTAAAAAGTTTTTAAATTTCTCCGCCATTTTTGAGCGATCGACACATTTGTAAACAAAAGCTAATTTTTGTTTTGAAAAAATCTTGCAAAAATAAAAATAAAGTTGTGACACGTTATGTTTGAAAAATTAGAAAATTTAAAGATAAATTATTCTAATTTTAAACATATAATACTTGTTTATGGCATGAGATTTAGAATAAAATTATTTCTTAATCACAGAGTTCTGGCTAGCTGACCTTTCAAGTAGGCGATGACAGCCCTGTCATCAATCATGTTTACTTATCTGGCCAAATATGGATAATCAGAATTGACATAAATTTATAAAATTCTACGTGAATGTCTCGTAGGGGGAACAAATATTGAAGCATGTTTCGTAAGGAAAATAAGCTTTAAGGCACTTTTAATGACATGGAAATTATGGACTACCATAAAGTTAAAAAATGAAAAGAGTGACAGATATCTGAACACACACAAAAAATGTTTTAATTATTTTAGATGTCTTGTGCGTAAAGATTTCTATTAACCTTTTCAATTTTCGATTAATAAATATAGTCTTCATTTATTAACTTAATAACCTGACAGATGATTGGAAGAAATGTTAAAAGATTTTTGAAACTTTACACATTATTATACTTAAAAAATAAAAATAAAAATAATTCCTGTAAAAATTCATTATTTATCGAAAAATTCTTCTCTTCATAATATGATATCCTTAATATATATTGTTTAAAAAAACAAAGAAAAATTTTAACTGGAAAAAAAAATGACATAGTTTCATTGCATTTTTGGTTTCACTATTCGAAGCAGATTTTCTGAAAATAACCAACTTTTAGATTAGAAAAAGAAAGTAAAAGTGATTTATATTCCATAAGGAGTCCTGCATTAACTAATAAAACAAAGTTCTGGAACAATAGTCAATTTCTAGAAATTTCAGGAAATTAATTAAGGGGTGGATAACATGTAAAATATATATTATTATCAAGAATTTATAAAAAATAATGATTTCACAAACAATGGCGATCATTTGTGAATAAGTCCTGAAAGTTTCATCAAAATTCTACAGTTATTTGATTTTTGCAAAAATTTTCAAATTACGTGTTTTTCACCGGCATTGAGTTGTGTTATGTTACGCTTTTTTTCAAAAGGTTTTGAACTTTTTTTCAAAAGGTTTTGGGTTTTTTTCAAAAGGTTTTGAACTTTTTTTCAAAAGGTTTTGGGTAATTTTCAAAAGGTTTTGGGCATTTTTTCAAAAGGTTTTGGGCTTTTTTTCAAAAGGTTTTGGGCATTTTTTCAAAAGGTTTTGGGCTTTTTTTTCAAAAAGTTTTGGGCATTTTTAAAAAATGTTTTGGGCTTTTTTCAAAAGGTTTTGGGCTTTTTTTCAAAAGGTTTTGGGCATTTTTTCAAAAGGTTTTGGGCATTTTTTCAAAAGGTTTTGGGCTTTTTTTCAAAAGGTTTTGAGCTTTTTTTCAAAAGGTTTTGGGTATTTTTTCAAAAGGTTTAGGGCATTTTTCCAAAAGGTATTGGGCTTTTTTTCAAAGGGTTTTGGGCATTTTTTCAAAAGGTTTTGGGCATTCTTTCAAAAGGTTTTGGGCATTTTTTCAAAAGGTATTGGGCATTTTGTCAAACGGTTTTGGGCTTTTATTTCAAAAGGTTTTGGGCATTTTTAAATTTTAAATCACGTTATGCTGATTTTTCAGCGAACGTATAAGGTACGCTTAATTTTTTAATCATTTCTCCCCAAGCAAAGGCAGTTTTACTGCCACTGGTGAACATTGGGTTACATAAGAGGAAAGTGATGAAAAAGAGGAACAGGGTATAGGGGGTGTCAGAAAATGGGTAAGAGAAGGATGAGAGTACTGGTGTGATGAGAGTAGAGTGGACAGAGATAATAGCATGAGAGAAAGGATGCGAGTCAGTGAGATAGGAGATGACTATTGACCTTACATTTAAATTTTTCGAGGTTGTAGCTGTCGGAGAAGTACACGGAAGGGAATTCCACAGGCGGGAAGTGCGAGAAAAGAAGCTATTAGAGTAGAAATTATGGTTACATTTTAGTGGTTTCACTGTAAAAGGGTGGGTCTTAGTTGCTAATCTAGTAGCTCGAGTAAATTTATACATAGGGGCACCAGTGAGTTAAGTTCATCGGAGTAGAAGCCGTGAATGTATTTGTAGAAGAGATAGAGGGAAGCCACATTACGCCGGTGAGAAAGTGACTGCATCAGAGCTGCCAAATCGGGATCAGTCGCATTACAGATTCTCCGCTGGATTTTGTCAAGGACCCCGAGGTGAATAGCAGGGGCACCCGGCCAGATATTACAACAGTATTCAATACACGGGCGGATGGAGATTTATATATGTGCAGGATAGATTTAGACGCGAAAAACTTCCTGTCCATACACAGTGAACCGACCTTTTTAGTATCGGGTTTACCTATGGATTCGATATAGTCATTCTACTTGATGTCTGCTGAAAGAGTTGACCAGAGGAGGCGCAGTGTTCTGCTATCAGGGAGACTAGCCTGATCCATGCTTTTGGGGGGGTGGGGGTAGGAGCGATTGTTTGTGATAGTTTAAATAGCAGCTTCGTTTCAAGGGACGTCACACAGGAAATCGCGGAACGAGTCCCAATCTGCTCTTTGGTAGCAGTAGAATATTCTGCTGGTCTGAGGTTCTTGGTTGAAGTGGGAGTGGAAGGAGATGTTAACGGAAACCACCGCATGGTTAGAGTTTCCGAGAGGGCAGAGCTGCTTGACATTGCAAAAGTCAGGGATGGAAGTGCAACAGAGATCTAGCAGTGAGTCTGGTCCATTAGGATTATTAGAGCAACGCATGGGGACCTGATTGATTGAAAAGTTCATGGTTTGGACACCAGCAAGATCTGTGACAGAGTTTACCAGCCACTTGGCGTGGTGTACGTTAAAATCGCCAAACACAAATATATGAGCAAACGGATGAGAATAAATGGCCTTATCAATATTATTATAGGTGCTGTCAAGTACTGAACAGTCGGAAGATGAGGGGGAGCAGTAGAGAAAGAAAAGATAGCTAACCGAGCTTAGTAGGGAGAAACGGAAACACGTGTAAGAATGTTCTAGGGATTCAAGAGAGATCACCCTAGCAAGAAGGAGGTGTTCACTGACATAAACACCAAGCCCATGCATATGGACATTGAAGTTCTTTCTGAAGAGGGGAAGGTAACCAGGACTTAGAACTCAGAAGAGGGGGTAAAAGAGTCAAGCTTAGTTTTGCAAAGGGGTAGGATGTCAGGTGAGTTCACTTAGAGGAAAGATTCAACGCTGTAAAAGTTAGTACGTATACTGCGTATGTTTGCGAAGGAGATGTTAACAGGTTTGGTGGTTTTCTGATTATTTGGTTTAGTTTTGCTATTATGATAGTGTGGATTCATGGTTAGTGAGTTTTATTAGGAGAGAATCAGTCGGTCGCTGTATGCAGCATGTATGGGATGGAAACTGGCGCAGTCTGCAGCATAAAGTGGCCCCAGGGTTGCCCGCCGGAAGTTCATGCAGGGACACCCGTCCATGCGCGACATTGCACTACAAGAATCCCCGATATGATGTTGATCAGAGTAGCCTCTCAAGACGCTACGCAAGATTTCGGGCTCCTAAGCACTAGTCGGAAGCAGCAACCAGGAAACTGCCGACCCAGTACCCTCAGAATGAAAAGATGTTGCCACCATCCACAAATACTGACAGCATTACCACTAGAACCAGAGGATAGGTAAACAACCGGGAACTCCTTCGTAAACAAGAAACAATGCTTGCACCTCTGCTCATGTTCAATAGAAGAGGGAGGAATGTGAACCGGGCGATAGAAGGGTCTATCTACTTCAATTAAAAATAAAAATTACTAAGTTTTAACTTAATATAATTCAGGAGAAGCCTTCAAAGCCAATAATTTTACAGTAACTTCCATTATAAATGAAAGTCAAAATAAATGAGATAAGCCTTTCAAAGTGCTGACTCATTTTCTAAGATATAACGACCGCTATATGCTGGAAGAAAAATGTGTAATACAATAAATAAATAAATAAACTTCTGAAATTAAACTAGTAACAAAAAGAAAAAGAAATTATCTGGCAAGCTTACAAGCCACCCAGAACCGAGGTGAGTGAAACTTCAAGACAAGATGGCGGATCCATTTCAACTCCTTTCAGTTACGAATAAAGAAGGCGACTGACAAGTGACCATAACAAGTGGGTGGAGGAGAGGAAAAAGTGGGTCACAATGTCGAAGAAAGGAAATGAGATTGCATCTGGTATTGAATTCCCGAAATTTCATATGAAAGTACAAACAAACTTTGGTTAAAATACTATTGTCAGTAAATGCAAATATCGGAACATAGGAAAAGAACAAAAATGAATGCTGAAAATATTTTCATGTTTTAAAACGCATGCCTTTATATCCTTTTATTTCTTTTTGACATGATTTTCCAAGGGCAACAATTAAATAGCATTTAAGTAGACTTACCTCCCTTGTACGTTTAAAACTATATTATACTAGCAGTATAGCATGGCGTTGCTCGGGTGTAATGAAAGCTTTAAAACTAATGCATGATCCTGAGGCTCAGACTCTTTGGACGTTGGCACGAAAGATTAAAAAGCAATAGTTGTTTCCAGTTAAAGCGAAACCGTAGACTGAAAGAAAAATGAATGGATGTAAGTCAAATTTTGATTTCCTGGTATCGATATCAAATAAGTTTCTTTTGTCGTAAACTGAATTTTGAAGGTTAAATAAGTCCTCTGAGTAAATGGTATCATGGCGGAGATTAAGAACTACAATTATACCTACTTAGAGCCAAACCCGAAGCAAAAACTAAAATAAAAGGGCTGAAAAAATACAGACATACAGGCAGATAAACAGACACACACACAAGCATCTTGCCTTTTATATATATATATATATATATATATTATTGATTTTCTGCACTATTGTAAGAACTGCAACCTTGAAACTTCTGGATATCGTTTCTTATGTCTTTGTCTATGAGCGTATCAAATTTGATTAAAATCGGACCACTCCTTCTATAACCTGATTTTTTCGATTATCGATTTTCGATATTTATCGAGGGTATCTCGACACAAAATCTAGCTAAGAACACTCGCAGTCGCTTCTAGTACAACTGTGTAAATTTTCAAGAAAATCAGTTCAACCGTTTCGGAGTCTATAGATAACGGATACACACACACACAGACACACACACACAAAGTTCCATTTATAAATAATTATATATATATATATATATATATATATATATATATTCATTTTATTCACATAGTCAATCTTGTTGAGAATGACCACTCCAACACCCTTATCTGGCTTAGTGATGTAGATGTCATTACAGGTTTTCAAAGCCTTAATAATCTTAGAGTGAACGTGACGCTATGCAACCATGTTATGCAAAATCGGATCAGAATGAGTGAAAATATTTTGGAAAAACCAGACCAATACAAATTTCACAAGCCGGTGTCAAAATTAAGATTCTGAATTCTGATTAGATAGGAAATAGCAAATTGAACTATGACCCCGGTCAAATTTTCTTAAGATCTAAAAAATGTGTTTAACGTTGTATCCGACCAAGTGAGTAGATTTCACCTCTTATACAAAAAAAGTCAGATGGGAGTAGACAGACGACACTTTAAAATGTAACAGAAGAAACTTCAAGCCTGGCCCGGACATATAAGTCTTGTCACACATTTGTTCTCCTTCTTCAGTCATGCTAATTTCCTTTACCTCTTCTCCATCCTCAAAATTCTCGCAGTCAACAAAGAAGAAGACGACAACAACAACCACAACGAGATACTTCAGCTGACTCTTAAAAACTAAAGTTCGATAAGTACAATTTCCTTTATTGCTTCACCTTCCTTTTCACTTTCTCACCGGCCATAAAAAAGGAAAGGAACACAGAATTTTTTAGTAACCTGTTAATCTTTTTACATACACACATTCTGCTACTTACTATTATTTCTCTGGAACATTTAACTACGTACATTTTCTCTTTAAACTTTTAACTCTTACAAATTAATTCGATTTTCTATTGGAAAATTTTAATTCTTACAAATTTGTTATTCTTTTCAGTTAATAAAATTTCGCTTACTTTACAAACAAAACACTTTTATTCTTTCAACCTTCTAATATTTTAAATTGTGGGGACTTCGGCTGAGTTTGGCACAAGGCTAAATTGAAAAGCATCACCGAGGCCCCTACAGGTAAAAAACCAAAGGACAAACGAGAAAGGAGAAATCTTCTAAGTATTGAAAATATTATTGAAACTGTATAAAGTATTACAATTAAAAAAGAAATGAAAACAAATAATGAAAAGATAAATCGTTTTCTTCAGACTATAATATCCTTAATTTAAATTATTTATTAAAGAAATTAAAATCTTATCAATTTAAATGATGCCATAGCTATATTGCACTTTTTATTATGCTATTTGGAGCATATTTTAGAAAATAAAGGCAAAATGTTTAAAAAAAATAATAGATGATTTACATTCCCCAATGAGTCCTGCGTTTAACTAATAAAACCAATTTTGCCTACAAAATTTAATTTCTTAAAATTTCATAAATTTACGTGGAGTGCGGTAACAGATGTAAAAAATATTTTTACCAAGATTTTTTTAAATAATAATTTCAAAATTGATTTCATGCATTTGTGAAAACGTTTTGAAAGTTTCATTAAAATCCGACAATTTGATTTTTGAAAGAATTTCAAAATTAATGTGTTTGTCACCGAAAAAAAAAGCTGAATTATGTAATATTACATTTTCCATTGTAAACTCTTGTAAAGATTTGGTTACCCGCTAACTAAAATCAAAACAAGATTTTTTACCCAAATTTTGAACGTGTTAGAAGAGATTAAAAATAAAAGAAAATACGTTGATCTTTCCTTTTAATAATAATATAAACATTTTGATGAAAAAATAATTTCGTTTTTAAGTTTGGGGCCTTTTTCATTCATACAATGCTGTTTTAACAGTGATTTAATGGAAGTACCTAATACAATGTCATGGAAATTTAAAATTAAATAACAGATGCTAGCATATTAGATAGCATTAGTGGAATGGAAGGTTATTAGAATTTAAAAGATTTGTGTGCGTAAACCAATGGCTATTGAGACAATTATGTGTAGCAATGGGAATAAGGGTAAGCAAGTAGACAGAACAGGAAGTGTCAGTTTTATCAGTTTAATTTATGATGGAACAAAAATGTTGCCAATATAATATTTGATATGCTACGAGATTGTAAATTTAAAAAAATCCTGGATAAAATTCTCCCGCGCAACTCAAGCTCAGTTTTAGGGCAACCTCGCGAAAATATTTCCCTCGGTGCCTTTTATGACTTTGAAAGTTTTCTTCATACAATACCCAAGAGGAAGTTATCCTTCTATAGTTATCAACCCGGCACAAAAGAAAGAAAGGCTTTTCTCGACACAAAATGATGGTTGATTTAAACAGTAATTCTTCTTCTTCTATTTGCCCTGTCCTTTCAGGACGTAAGCGATCATGGTTCTCCACGTCTCCCTATCCCTTGTGGCTCCTAGTATGTTTGCTCCCGTTACTCCTGTCAACCCCCGTTCTGTCAACCACCTGATCAGGCCCTGTAAATATGTTATCCGTTGCCTTCCTCTGTCTCTCTTTCCTTCTATCTGGCCAGTCAGTATCAGGTTCTCCAGGCTCTCCTTCCTCATTGCGTGTCCCAGGAACTTCAGTTGTCTCTTCCTGATGATCAGTATCAATTTCCTCTTTGTTGACATTCTTTCCAACAACTCATCGTTGCTTGGATGCTCAGTCCACGATATCCACAGCATCCTTCTGTAGAACCACATTTCCGCTGCTTCCAGTTTAGTCCTCATTTTCGATGATTGCGGACACAATGATTGCGGACCCTAGATGACACGCCAGTACATAAGGTACGCAGACGATACAGTGCTGATTGCGGACACGGAAAGGAAACTACAAGACCTCTTACAGAAGGTAGCGGTAGAGAGCGACAAAAAAGGACTACAAATAAACAGTACTAAGGAGGAAAAAAGTGAAGGTGATGGCAAATAAGTGTTTTTTTAACTAACATTGTACATACTGTATTGTAGCACGCACTTTTTTCTTTTTTTACTTAAATTTGATGTATGTAGAAATAAGAAACAAAAAAAAACAATGTGTAAATATATAAAAATGGTATAAAAAGGAACGATGAGATAAAAATACAAATAAAAAAGGAATACAATTACGACTGAAGAAATATGAAAACTTTTAAAAAATAATTACAGGTAAAATTAAGATCAATTTACGAAAGATCGGTCGTGAAGAAAAGGCGTCGTAACGAGACAACACTTTTTGTATTTAAGGAAAAGTAAATATTATGGCATGACAATTGCGTTTAGTATGAAACAGACTGTCGACTCAGTGTTTTTTTTATGTGTAAAGAGACCTAAAACTATAAAATAAAATATTTAAAATAGACGAGATTTATATAGCATATTTAAAATGAACGGGTAGTAATTCTTTTTTTTTTTTTTTTTCGTTTTTTTAGATTTTGTATTAATATAAATTTAAAAGACGGGATTTAATTTTATATTTAAAAGAAACAAGGAATAAAAGTTTAAAGTTATATTTAAAATAAACGGGAATTAATTGTCAGTCAGTCAGTTAAGTGCCATATGTGATACACGCTTGGGCGATCATGTCTCGAAAGAGACATGACTGACTGGGCAGAAGATTATCCCGCAGTAGGTTACCATTGCTTTCTGCAGTAGACTGGTTGCCGACCAAGGCTATATAACCCAATCTGTCCTGTTATTTAACCCATAACTGGAAGGAAGAGACGGATTAACACCTTTCCCAAGGGTATTTGCGCGTAAGTGAATGCAATAAATTCAGCTGGAATTCGAACTCGGCTCCCCGATTTCTCGTTCCGAGCCGATATCCACTGCACTACAACAATTTTTCTAAAAATTATATTAAAATAAAAGGACATAAAAATATAAAAATATTTGTAGATAAAAATAATTGTATATAAATTAGATGGGATTTATATTTTATATTTAAAACAGACAGAGATTATTTTTAATTGCATTGAAATAATATATATATATATATATATATATATATATATATATATAGATAGATAGATAGATAGAGAGAAAGAAAGAGAGAGAGAATTGAATTGTTGGGACAATGTTTAGCAACACGATTGTAGTTTTTTCAGTAGATTTACTGATAAAAGTAATTTGGTAAAAAGGTTTTTATCATAAATTGCTCAATATCGGGGTGGAGATAGGGCACTGATATGTTTAATGCAAAGCAGTTGTTAACTGAGCAGGTTCATGCCAACCTCGAAGTTTCGTGAGAACACCGTTAAGATGTCTTCACTCATTGGGGCTGGATTTTTTGTTGTATCCCAATTATTTTTTTTATTTATATAGAGCTTAGTGGGATTTTATATTTTGTGAAAGTTGTTCTATTTGCAACTGGTTGGTTTTCTTATTCTTTTATTGTGCAGGTGGTTAAATACGTTTTAATGCTTTTTATTGCTTTTTAATGTACGCGTGAATGGGTTTGTGCTTAATTGCTTTTTTGGTTGGTTTTGTTATTGTCATTTTTGTTGTATTGACCACTTTTATTGGTTTGAACTGTTTTCTTACCTTGTGTTTGACTACTTAAGGATTTCACTTTTATCTCATAGTTGGGCGTTTGTGTTCCATTGCGCGCACACGCGTGTTTGTGTGTATGTGTGTGTACGCTTTTTTTCCGTTTGGTGGTTGTTATATTATTTTCTGTTTTTGGCGTGATTGAGTGTTTGTATATTTATGTATTTTTTTGTATGTTTTGTTTTTATTTAATTTTGATTTTATATTTTGTTATTTGTAGCAAAGTAGATACATTTTCTAATTATTTCGTTTTTTTTTTTTGTTTAAAATTTTACTTTGGTATTTGAATCTGGTTATTGCAAGCTTGTTTTCTAAGCCTAATTTACAGCTTTTGTCTTTGCTGCTGTGAGTTAGTGTTCTTTTTAATATTTTGCCATTTAATTATGATGGTAATATTATTTTTCTTTCTGGTTCCATATGTACTTTTAAGACCGTTGTGTTGTCTATGTTGAGCGATGTTTTGTGATTATTTAATCATTCTTTCTAAGATGTTTCTGTTACTCCTATGTAAAACTTATCGTTTGTGTTGGGATTATTTGTCATGGTAGCTTTATAAATTATGTTGTTGGTTAGACATTTACTATTAAGTGGACAGTTGTCTTTCTTTCGGCAGTTACATTTGTTCGTATTGTGTTCTTGTCTGTGTTGTTATTGGTTTTAGTGTGTATTTTCTTATATATATATATATATATATATATATATATATATATATATGTGTGTGTGTGTGTGTGTGTGTGTGTGTGTGTGTGTGTGTGTGTGTGTGTGTGTGTGTGTGTGTGTGTGTGTGTGTGTGTGTCACGATTGTAACTCGGACCTTCCGTCAGCAAGGACAAATTCATTAGGTCACCGTTTTTTTTTGTTTGTTTACCTTTTACCTCTCGTCTCACTGCGACTTCTTTCTTGTTACTGTTTTTTATTCTATTTTATTTTATTTTACCTTCTCGTTCTTTATTGTGCTTTCTAACATAGATTATGCTTCCTTTTGTTTTAATTTCCTGTCCTTTATCACGCCCTACCGTTTTTTAACCATTCTCGGCAACGTGATAAGGCCACGTGAGCAAGATTTTCTTTTGGCGGGATCTTCAGATTCTCCCTGTTGGTCCCTGTATCCACACGCACTATTCGCCTCTCCGCCGTTTCATATAACTTTGATTTTTTTTACCTAATTCGAGGAATAAAACCTTTCGTTTTTCAATGAAATTCGTCTGTGTGTTCTTGCGAATTTGAGTTTAAACTGGCTGTCTGAAGCAAGATGCTTTTCGGCATTTTATCCAGGGCAGCACAATATATATATACAGCACCTAATATTTTTAACCGGTCTATCATCTCAGTACATATGAAGTAGAGACTTGAACCATCAGTGACGTGTTTCCGTAGAATGATGAGGGGTAACCATGGAGGAATATGTTCAAGAAAATTGTGACAAACAGGATGCTTATTCTTAGAATCAGTGAGTGAGAGAAAGAGAGACGAAAGAGTTAAACATTCTGACATATCAGTAGGAAAGAGAATTTGGAAAATCTGGAACTCATTAGACATCATGTCCGTAAGAGAGACAGAGCCAAAAAGGAAATAACCTCCCAAATAATTTTATGTAAATAGAAGCAGGGAGAAGGAAATATTGTAAACAAGTATTGTAAACAGGTATTTAAATTTTTGTACCTGCTTAATTCTAGTATCCCGACCTGTATTTGGCATATTGGGCTGCCCTTTTCACTGATGACCATGCATTCGGTTTTCTTGCAGTGTATTTGTAGTCCTTTCTTGTCACTCTCTTCAGCTACCTTCTGTAGGAGGTCTTGTAGTTTCCTTTTTGTATCAGTAAACTGCTTTTTAAACCCTTTTCTTATTTAGAAAACCTGTCCCTTAGTTATGTTCAGCCTTTGACTTCTCAGTCATGTTTCTTCTTTTCCTTCATTTTTATTCTCTTGTTTATTTTGTTACTATAACAAATAGTGTAAAGTTTGTATTTACTTTTTTCTAGTTTCACACTTTTGGCTTTCAATCAACCTGTTCCTGCACAGAAATTTGTCTTTAGAGTCAGGATTGTTGTAAGGGATTCTGTTGACTGTCAGAGGTAAGCCCGCACGCTAGACGAAGGTTTATCAGGAGGTATTTTCTTAAAATTTTAAAATTACTGAATACTTAAAAACAATAAGTAAAAAGACGCTCACGTCATTTTCTTCAATTATGTTTTACAGATAAAGTCTCCGTAGAACAACATTAGATATTTCATTAACAGGTAAAAACACAGCTACAAAAAAAAATGGTTAAAAATGTTGGGGAGCACCCCCTTTTGTACATAACAATGAACTCGCCTGATGTGTACATATAATTATGCCTATACAGAGAACGGCAGTGTCTGTCACCGAGATTTTTCTTGCTGCGACGGCGTTTCTCACTGTCAGCTGTCTGCCTTCGGGCAGAGGGCGCTCTCTGCTTCCGAGCAGAGAGCACTAACCCAGCCGTGGTTCCGCCGAAGGGTGGAAGCACGACTGGGGAAAAATAGACAGGTATTTTTTGGCCGGGCCATATAGCCCGGAAATTCCCACTCATAAACTGACCATGTGTCACATGTTGCCCTTAGTGGGAGGGACAGCTAAATATAGTGTCTGTCACAGAGAGTTTTCTCGCTGCGACTACATCACTCTCTGTCGGCTCTCTGCCTTCGGGCAGAGGGCGCTCTCTGCTTCCGAGCAGAAAGCAATAGACCAGTCGTGGTTCCGCCGAAGGGTAGAAGCACGACTGGGGAAAAATAGACTTCTATTTTTTGGCCGGGCCATATAGCCCGGAAATTCCCACTCATAAACTGACCATGTGTCACATGTTGCCCTTAGTGGGAGGGACAGCTAAATATAGTGTCTGTCACAGAGAGTTTTCTCGCTGCGACTACATTTCTCACTGTCGTAGAAGTGATAGAAAGCAATAGACCAGTCGTGGTTCCGCCGAAGGGTAGAAGCACGACTGGGGAAAAATAGACAGGTATTTTTTGGCCGAGCCATATAGCCCGGAAATTCTCACTCATAAACTGACCATGTGTCACATGTTGCCCTTAGTGGGAGGGACAGCTAAATTTAGTGATTGTCAAAGAGCAGTGGTTGAGTTGAGTAGTTGTACCGCCGCTAGTTGGTCAGTAAGGATATAGACTCATTACCCGGACATACTTCTTCAATACAAGATTGTATATATTGATTCCTATTAACAGTTTTCCTAGTATTCCTGAAATGAAGTGTTCCAGTTTGTATATTTTTTTATTCAATAAAACTACATTTTCTATCTCCATATCTGTTTTCGTTATTTATTATTTTGTGTGGTTTCTCAACAAGAATCCACAACAAAACATGCATTTCTAAGAAATTTTAAACTAAAAGTAAAGAATATTTGTTTCAAATCACATGACTTATACTTTAACTCAGCTAATATTTCTCAAATAATGTTTCAGAAAAATCTTCTTCTTTGTGCCATGTCCCTTCAGGACAAAGTCGATCATGGCCCTCCACTGCTTCCTATTCTTGGTGGCTCTTAGCACGCTTTCTCCTATTACCCTACCTAAACCCCGCTTTGCCATCCACTTGCTCAGGCTTGTTAAGTATGTTACCCGCTGCTGTCCCCTGTCTTTCTTCTCCAAGCCCTCCTTCCTCATTGCATGTCCCAGGAACTTCAGCTGTCTTTTCCCGATGCTCAGTATTAATTTCCTTTTCATTGCTCGAATGCTATATCAATGATATCTATTTTTGTACCTGCTTGATTTTAGTATCTCCTACCTGTATTTGGCATTTTGGGCTCCTCTCTTTATTAATGAACATTCATTCGGTTTTCTTGTAGTTTATTTGTAGTCATTGATTTCGACTTTCTTCAGCTCTTTTTAGTAGGTTTTGTAGTTTCCTTTCTGTGTCTGCTATCAGCACTGTATCATCTGAATATCTTATATTATTCAGATTGTGGTCACTGAAGATGAATCCTGGCATAACTTCTACGGTTTTCATAATAGTCTCGCTGTACAAGTTGAATAGATCATGTGAAAAAACACATCCTTGTCTTACGCCTCTTTGTATATCTGTTGAATTTGTTTCCTGTCCATATGCATGCGGTTTGCTGCCAGTAGAGGTTCTTATTACTTTTATGTCTTTCCTAAATATGTCGAGTTGCTGAGCATTTCTTATAATTTTTGTGGCGTAATTTGTCGAATGCCTTTGCATCGTCTATAAAACGTATATTTTATGTTTGGGAGATTCTTTAAAAAACAGAATTACATCGCGATGGAAGACAACTAAAATTGGGTGCCATTCACCTATTTTAGAAATAAAAGATAAAGTAAAATAAATAAAAAATGAAATTCTTTTCGAGAAAATTTGAATTAGTCTTTGACATACGGAAAACTATTTTGCTTATTGGAAATATTAAATGTAAACAATTAGCTTGAAATTACATAAAAAAAGTATCTTGAAGAAAGACATTTCATTTGGAAGAAAATCATTTTGAACCTGAGATAGGGCGTTTTTTGTGGATGTCCCTACTTTTAAAGATTGCCATATGTATGGGAAAATGTGAAAAATCTCAGAGATAGAGAATATGTAAATATACTCATCGACATTGAGGTCAACACCGAGCAGCAACAGTGTTTCATGATTGAATGTTACACACACACACACACACATACACACACACACACACATACACACACACACACGCATATATATATATATGTGTGTGTGTGTGTAGTATTAACATTATTCGGACTATTGTCCTTATCTTTGTGGCCATTTATACGATCTTTCGGGCGTTGTATGCTCCGGCCTTCTTCAGGTGTTACAAATTGCGAACCAGTCCCTTTATTACAACTACTGGAATATATGATCTTCATTCCTTGCGTATTGAACAGGTGAAGAGGCTCATCCCTTGTTCCATGGTTAGGATGTGGTTTCCGGCTTTCTCTTTTCCAATCTTTTTACTTTTTTTTTCTTTCAATTGGAGTAGATAGACTACACTATCGTCCGGTTCACACTCCACCCACGTCTATTGAACAGGTGAAGAGGCTCATCCCTTGTTCCCTGGTTAGGATGTGCTTTCCGGCTTTTTCTTTTCCAATCTTTTTACTCTTTTTTTTTTCAATTGGAGTAGATAGATTAAACTATCGTCCGGTTCACACTCCACCCACGTCTATTGAACAGGTGAAGAGGCTCATTCCTTGTTCCCTGGTTAGGATGTGGTTTCCGGCTTTCTCCTTTCCAGTGTTTTTACTCTTACGTAGCCCCCTGCGCATCAGTGGCGTTATCGCCTTGCTTGGGGTGATATGATTTTTAAAAAAAAGTAGTGCCTCTTTTGGTAATCATGAGTTTTCTCTCTCTAACCCTGTAAGTTGCTTGTACAAACGTCGAAACGTTGTACAAATGGCAACAGATATGAAGACAATAGTCCGAATAAAGTAAATATTCTATAGATACTACCTCATCTCAGAAATATAGACAAATATATATATATGTATATATATATATATATATATATATATATATATATATATATATATTATTGAATTAGAACACTCTCAGCTATTGGAGTGTGTATACATGATATATCACACGCTAAAAGGCTGTCTCCTTCTATCGAGCGCCATTACTCAAAGGTAGAATCACCGACTGACGTCAATTTGTTCGGGTTTCAATCCTGGGTCAAAAGCAATCGGATGTCTAGCCATACTGATGAGCTCTGATACAGCGAAACACATCTGTCTGTCTGCGGATGACTATATATATATATGTGTGTGTGTGTGTGTGTGTGTGTGCGTGTGTGTGTGTGTGTGTGTGTGTGTGTATGATATATAAAATCTTTAAATGAAAAGGAGCCTCCAAGTAGATGTTATTAAAAGCCCGCTAAAATGATACCAAACCGTTTCAATTTTCCTTGGCAAAACTTTACAGGATGACTCACCTTTGATGTTTGAATTAAAGACAGGGCCGGTTTGATTCGATAGTAACTCGACTTTGTAAACAATGGGGATAAAAACGATAGCCCGCGAACCGAGCCTTTTTAATCACTTGTTTGATGTATAAAAGGGTACATTTGACGTTACGTTTGTGTGTAGAAAGTGAGATAGAAGTGGAGAGGATCAGCTCATTCAGGCGAAGAAAGAATTGACCAGGTAGCTAAGTCCGCTGCTGCTAAAAGCATTGACCGTATCTGGCAAGTAAGGGCGTTTTGAAGAATAATAATAATATTAATCTTCTAAATTATATATGCGGATGGTTTTCTGAACATTTTCTAACAAACACGTAATAAACGTTATAAACTTATGAATTTATTCAATTCAAATGTCTCAATTTGCGAAAGACTGTTTCCAAAATCTCAATATTTTTTTAAAAAATCAAACTGGAAAAGCGGTTTTGTCTGAGAAAGGTCAGCTTTTTATCACCATTTTCGAACTTAGATCTTCAAACTTTGAACCTTCGACATTTCGAATTGTAAACTTTTCGAAATAAGTAAGTTAATTTTATTGCCAAGAAATTGATTTATATATGAAAAAGTTGTTCTAAAATAATTTTTCCATGTAACTGTAGTTTTCTAAGAGAAAACATGTGCTTTGAAAAAAACTGTTAACCTGCCTTGATAATAAGAGACGCACAAAGGAAACTTTGTAATTTGTACAATTTGTAAATTCTAAAAAGGTTTGTCATTATATTAAATGCTTGTTTGTTAACAAATTTCACTTTGATTAAGTGAATTTTCTTTTTGGCGAGCGCCTTTAAATGTATTTATAAATTTTCCTACTTTTAAATCCTCGCTCTTCATATTTTTTCTTTCTAAACTCTGTCAGGAAGCACATTTTATTTAATAAGATTCTAGCCGGTAGATGAAATTCACACTCCTATTAAAACATGGGGTGTACATTCCAAACATGTGCATCATTTATCACGTTTGATTCAAGCACATACATTTTTTCGGCCTTATAACCATTCATACTTCGTAGGTAGTTAGAAAATGCCATAAAAACAACGCTTTTGAATGAAGTTAAACATTCTGGCATAGAAACAAAGAGATAAGTCATATACATGAAATGAAAACTTTGAATATTAAATACTGGTTATCAAGGCCAGATGGCTTTATCACAAAATTGCTAAATGTTGAATGGAGTCTTGCATTTCGTGTCTTCTCTGCTTTCAGCTCTTCAAATCACTGCTAGAATTTCATGCTCATCTGTTTCAAATCCCTCCAATTCAGTTCGTATCATCAGAGTTCTCACCAATAGTTTGCCATTCTGAGTCAGCCTACGCTTTATCTGACATGAAGAAATATTCTCAGGTTTACGTCGCCTCCTACCACTTTTGTTCGAACGAAGAGCAAAGGCCTAGTCTGTATTTGAGTGACGTCTCAGATCGATTTTTGAATTCATTGCATTCATTTACGCCCAAATACCCTTAGGAAAGGTATTAATCCGTCTCTTCCCTCCAGTTATGAGATAAATAACAGGAGAGATTGGGTTCTATAGCCTTGGCTGGCAACCAATCTACCGCAGAAAGCAATGGCAACCTACTGCGGGATAATCTTCTGCCCAGTTAGTCATGTTTCTTTCGAGACATGATCGCCCAAAGCGTGTATCACGTATGGCACTTAACTGATTAAGATCGATATGCAAAATCAAACTGAATTGGTAGGATGTTATACATAAAAAGACAAATGTGATGGTTTAAATCGTTAGAGGTTTTCCTTTACACTACTATACAAACTGATGTCAAAACAAGATATTTAATTGAAATATTTTATATAAATATTAAACATTCTGTTATGGAAACAAAGTGAAAAGTCAGATACTGAATTTTGATTTGCATAAGTGATAGCCACCTCAACCACTTATGTTGTCATCAGTCAGTCATGCATATATTTTGATGTCAGCTTGAAATCTGCACTTCAGGATTAAATAAAGGTCGTGTACAAATGATTCTTTTCTTACTTGCATAGTTTCTCGTAAAAATGAGATTCCGAGATAAGGTAGTTAGGATTAATCGGTAGCCTTTTTTGATATATTCAACTGTCGTCAGTAGTTCGAGCGTGCTGAAGAGAAAAGTTTGAATATTAAATGTTAGTTATCAATGTCAGCAGTCTAGACTGCATTAAATCTGGAAAATATTCTTTTTTTTTTTTTTTTTGGACTCGCTTTATTATATCAGGGGAAATGATCGGGAGAACGCATGCTCGTGGTATGTAAGATTTGAACCAAATCGTATAAAAATGTAGAAGTGTATGTTAATAATAGAAAATTATTTATATGTATAGATCCTATGTTTTTTTTGAACGGGTACATAATTTCACCGTGTTTAATGAATTAATAACATTTCTAGTATTTTGGTTTAACAAAAACGTCTCTTCTTTTTCAAGGAAAAAATCATTATTATTTCAATGTCATATTGTTTATCAGTTGCGAATATAAATGATTTTCTTTTCATATAAACCAACTTGTAAATGTTTCAGTAATAATATACGATAAACCATGCAGCAAATATAAGCAATACAATTACAACATTAATGAAATAATGTCCTGAATTTATCGGATGAAGAGTTATCATTATTTAAATAATTTACACTTGGACTTAAATTCTGTGAAAAAGAGGTGGTCAATAAGTGAGTAGTACTAAGTACGAACAACTCAAGATTTTATCGTCCGGTTCACATTGTTCACCTGTCTTTTGAACAGGAGTAGAGGTTTATCCCTAGTTTCATGTTTAGGGTTGTGTTTCCGGTTCATTCTAAAGTTTGCTTCCGCTCTATACTCTTAACACTTGTACTTTCCTACGCTAATATAACTCCATACTCTAACTCGTTACCTTGAGTGGCTCTTGTGCATTGTACTGAATGAACATTAGAAAAAAAATTACGTAGACATTGTCAACGGAACAAGAACAATCTAATCCCATAGATTAAATAAAAGATTCGCTTCAATTTTTCTTAAAGGTTACTCAGGTCGATATGCACATAATGCGTACACTAAAGGTGGTCACAAAGACCGAAAGAAAGATGAGAACAATAACTCGAGTGTAAATAATGTGCATCTTTGTCTGAAAAGTAACTGAATTCAGATATGCTGTGTATGGGCATCGCCCAAAGTTAGGTGTTGTCACTGGGTCAGACGATCAATCAGCAAGTGTACAAGGAGATCTATGTGATGTTTGCTTCGCCCCGCGCGTGAAAATAGACGAGAGTTGTGGCGGAAAAAATCGTGGGTGCATCACCTCGACAATTCACCCGTTCAAGATGTACTGAGCATCCGGTAGTTTTTGACCAAGAAGAATATCGACGTACTGGAACAACCACCCTATTCTCCTGATCATGCTCCAAGTACAAGGGTGATCATCAATACAATCGGTTTTCAAGGTGTGAAGACCATCCAGATAATTGTAACGACGGAGGAGAGGAAAATTCAGAAGTGTGCGACATTTTGTTCATAATAGCCCAAAAAATCCACTGATGATACTGAGGAGACTAACGGTTCTGTACTGGATAGGGAAATCCGGTTTCAGCGTTCTTAAAAAACCGTATATACGCTTGCTACTTATGGGCACCTTGATGTAGTATAATGATTACAAACTTGTTTCGCTAGAATTATTACAGTAGAGTTGTGAGTTGGATCCTCACTGGGTGCCCCATACATTAGGCCTTGTGCCACATCTAAGCTATGTTTATAAAATCACAATTAAACACTTCGACGTGGTGTAATGGTTAGCAAGCGTATCTAGCTAGAATAATTGCAATTGAGTAGTGACTTTGACACTCACTGGATGCCCCAAACTTTCGGCTTTGTGCCACATCTAAGCCCCGCTTAGAAAATTACCTTACACTTGCTATCTTCCACATGCTTGGGAAAGATTTATCCTCTAAGCAGCGGTTAAATAACTTTGTTATTATCAGAGATAATTCTGGGTTGATATTCTTAAGGACGGCCAATGTAATTTTATCTGGACCAGTGGGTCGAGGCTTTTGATAAATCTAGAGACTTCTTTTATTTAAATAAGTATGTTACTGAGATTGTGCTCAGTGAGACGTGGGGAGTTGGTCACTTAACGTTTCAGTTTTGGGTAAATATCGAGACGAAGAGCTTCGCCTTGTCAACCGAGAAGGATATGACCTCGGGGCCTTTTATGATTGTAGACAAAGCCGCTTTTCTTCTGTTCATAATTTGGTCGGTGATCTTACATATAAGATTTGTTTCTTTTCTACCTTGGCCTGGAGAGCTTTCACGTAGTTGCACTTTACGTTTTCCAGAACTCTTTTACATTGATTGTGGTCGGTTCTGAAACCCTAACCCTGCCAGACTACACGGTACCTTGCAATACATTTGGGAGTAGTGATTCCGGAGAGCTATGGCTGCAGTACTTTCAGGGCTAAAACAGGGTTCACCATTTATTTTTTGCTGAAATCATTTAGTGGGTATAAAACACTTCATTTCAGAAAGAATTTATTCAGAGATTAGGACATCTATTTTTAGGGCAGCACGTTTGAAGAAAGTCAAGAGAAGAACTTCTATCATAATAGACCAAAAGCTGTCTCGATCCGCTTTCTAGTAGCGAAAACCTATTCTATGGGACAGTAAATAAGAGGATTTCATTGGTTTGGAGTCAATTTGGCCGATTACAAAAGAATAATCAGATGCGTCAATGAGGTAAAACTTTTGCTGAGCATTTGGAAGGGATGATGTGGGTCAGTTCGTAAGTGATAGAGAAATCGCTGCAATATCCACCTTCTCAACGATTTTGTTAGAGAGGACTGGGCACTTGTTGTGGGGAACACTGAAGTAACCAAATATGTGAAAATTTGCTGAGGTAAATTTGATGAGGATATTGTCATTCCTTTTCTAATTTTCGATCCAAGAATAGCAACTCTTTGTCATGATTACGATACAGAGCAAAGATGTGTGTGTTACGATGGATAAGTGCCACGCAGAAACGCATATACGGGAAATTAGTGTCTTCGTTTGTTTGTGTCCCTGTCAAAGGAAAACTCGTCCTTGATGTAGACACCGAGCCCGTAACGATAGTGATTTAGGTGGTCGGGTTTTGTTATAAACAGTGAGTAGACAGGGATTGTGAGATCCTGCAATGGGATTGAGGCATTGATACCCGTTTCCCACAAGAACAAGACGTCATGTTTAGATTGAAGAAGATGCAGTTTTACTTTTTTGGCCTTTTACACTGATGTAGAAGATCGTATAGGAGGGGTGTTCTTTTTTGTCGATGAGTTTGCTATATTTGTTCATTTTCAATTTGATAGCTTTCATGCTTTTTTTTGTTTGGTGTGGTGGATGACTAGTAAGCACTCGCTGGAGATGCACATATAAATAATCTGGCTTTGACTCGCCCGGTAATACTGCCGCATGAGTACCTATAATTATGGCATCACTGCAGACTAATGCACGGTCCAGAAATCATTCACAAAAATCAGTACAATAGACACGATATTATACACCTGCGGAGAAGAAAGCCGTCTTCGAAGTTACTCTAAGGTTCAGATCCTTGACTATTAGATGGATAACACCCAAATCCTGAAATCGTTTACTTCTAGCAATCTGAATAAGGGGACAAATAATCTAGGAAAATTCAGGAACGATCCTCCGAGTGTATGTGCCTATTCCATCTAGAGATCAGGGCAATGGAACTCCTTCGGTATGAAACATCATACCTACCGGGGACCAAGGGTGCCAAAGCGTGCTTCCTCATATACATGAGGACTGAAACACCCATTGGAAGAAGGGAGTGACGAAGATTGCTCGGGGTGCAAGCACATCCCTTACACTCCTTATGTGTGTGATTGCAATATTTTGTTAAAGTTATCAATCTTAACTAACTATTTGACGATGTGATAGGGAAATTATACGGATATTTTATTGTCGTAAAACACACCATGAGCTTATTCAATCATTAATTGAAGAATTAAAATTAATTAAAGAATTCTAATGGGAAGCCCTGAAATTTTTATGGCTTTTTCTAGTTTTATATGTTTTGTTAAAACGTTCAGGTGAACTTTATATAAACAGAAAATGACTGGAGGACACGGAATGAATTAATAATAATAATAATAATAATAATAATAATAATAATAATAATAATAAAGGAACCGGAATCAGAAATAAAAAGTAATAACACCAAACAAGCGAGAAGTCATAATGTAGAAACCGTGATACACACGAATCACTGTGAAGATAATGCTGTAAGTTTAAAAGTGCAGGAAAGGAGTGATCTGAGTCAGTTACAAGACGAAAATAAAATGAGATCAGAACACATCGAACAGAATTATTTGACGGAAAATAAGAACAGTATACAAGAAGTCAAGGAAGAAATCAAGAACCATATAAGTCAAATACAAAATATTGCAATGGAGGAACGAGAACAACTCCCAAAATTACAACCAACAAAGCATAACCTCCGAACTATTAAACTCTACAATGCAGCACTCAAATTAATTTTAGATGAAGAAGACACACATATAAATCTCAGTTAAGTAATATATGCATCAGTAATAGCAGCAACAATAAAAAACTGAACATCAAATTAAAACCAAGGCACCCTCGAAGACATGAACAGAGAATTCAATTCTGTCGAGAATCTGCCATAGGAACAAACTCCTACACAAAGACTGAATCTTTAGGTTCCCACAACCAGGATAATCCTAATGGTGGCTTTGAAAATTCTCCAGCTAGACCTATAACCGTATATTTAAAGAAAGAAAAAAATAAAATTGTAATTTTAGATGAAGAAGACACTCATATAAATCTCAATTAAGCAATATATGCATCAGTAATAGCAGCAACAAAAAAACTGAACATCAAATTAAAACCAAGGCACCCTCGAAGACATGAACATTCATCTTGGAAAAGAAAAATAGAAAAAGAAATCGAACAACTTAGAAGTGAATTATCAGTACTCGATGAATTGTGAAGAGGAATAAATGTAAGAACTAGAAAAGGCAAAAGAGTCGAAAGAAAGTACAACATTAGAAACGTGAATGAAGTCCTATCAACTAAGGAAAAAATAAAGCAAACAATACAACTGAAGGCTCAAAGAATAAGACGCTATGAGAAAAGATCAAGATTCTACAGACAAAACAAGATTTTTCAAACCGATGCAAAGAAATTTTACAGGAAAATAGGTAAAAAAAGAATTGAAGTGACAGTCCCCCCTCCCAAATGGAAGAAGTTATACAGTTCTGGGAAAAAATATGGGCTTACCCTAAAGAACATAAGAAAAAGGCAGACTGGATTACGCAAGACTTAGAACGAATGAAAAATAAACCAGAACAGACATGGGCTGGAATCACAGAAGAGGATGTTAAATGTGCACTGAAAAACGCACAAAATTGAAAATTTCCAGAAATAGATAAAATTCCTAACTTTTGGCTATAATGTTTAAATACAGCACATAAAAATCTAGCCAAAGAACTTCAAGAAATGGTTGACGATACCACTAAAATTCCTGCATGGATGACCAAAGGAATTACATTTCTTCTACCCAATAATCGTGATACAAATAACTCGAAAAACTACACACCAATTACATGCCTTTCGAAAACATACAAACTATTAACATTTATTTTAACAAAACGACATATTTTTTCTTGGAAAGGAATGACATGCACTGTGAAGGGTATGTGGACGGGCGTTGGTGTGGACACCACCCGGCTCCGGTTGCGGAGGTAGGGGATGTCACCATTCTATGGGATTGCACCATCTGCACGGATAGGAAGATTGAAGTAAATGGGCCGGACATTGTTGGTGAAGGCCAGAAGAATAAGACTTGCCTAATAATTGATATGGCTTGTCCGGCGGATTGTGACATAGCAACCAAGGAATTCGAAGAACTATCAAAATATAACGACCTGGAAATTGAAATAGAGGAAGTGTGAAGGTTGAGGGCAGGAGTCGTGCCGGTGATAGTGGGTACGCTTGGAGTGGTGGGAAATGGAACAGAGCAGCACATATCTCTTTTTTATATCTCCCCGGCTTGGGAGATATAAAAAAGATTTTCTTAAGTTCAGCCACACACTAAGGAGAATTTTGTCTATGTAATGCTAGGGATGTTAGGGGAGATAGAAAAAATATGAAATAGAGCCATAACAACACACCACGACCTGTCTTAGGTCTTCCCGCAGACTTGGTAGGTAGTGCGACCATAGAATGTGGATTCTATCGAGCGGAATTATAGAGTTGGTCAAAGCGTTCGTTCAGTTTATTATTATTATTATTATTATTCTCACTCTTTTTTGTTCTATTGGAGTAGATCGACTAAACTATCGCCCGGTTCACACTCCACCCACGTCTATTGAACAGGTGAAGAGGCTCATCCCTTGTTTCCTGTTTAGGATGCGGTTTCCGGTTTTCTCTTTTCCAATCTTCCACTCTTCTTTTTTCAATTGGAGTAGATAGACTAAACTATCGCCCGGTTCACACTTCACCCACGTCTATTGAACAGGTGAAGAGGCTCATCCCTTGTTTCCTGTTTAGGATGCGGTTTCCGGTTTTCTCTTTTCCAATCTCTTCAATCTTATGTAGCCCCCTGCACATCAGTGGCGTTACCGCCTTGCTCGGAGTGATATGATTTAAAAAAACTATTATTATTTATTTCCCAAAAATTGAAGAGCTTACTGTGAGTGAAAGTTAATAAGAATGTTTCAATGAGGAGAAACGAAAAATAAAGGAACACGTTTCAGAGTTACAGAGAAAGACGAATGACGTTGCATTTGAGTTTTTGAAGAACCTCGATGGTAAGGAAACAAGAATCCGGAATAGAGTTCTACAGGTGAGAGAAGAAATTATTAGAATAGAACTTACGGTTATAGCTAGCAGTTTCAACAATTAAGCGATGAGACCTAGTCGCCAATTAAATCTATGCGATCGACATACGAAGGAGGAGAGCTCATCAGAACAATTTCTTTGTTAAATCCTTATAGAAAAGAAAGAGGGAAGCCACGCAATGGTAGTGGGAAAGTAACCTGAAAGTCGGGATGCCAGATCAGGACCGATAACATTACAAACACTTTTGATTTGATCATGAATCTCTAGATATATTACAGGAGCACTAAACCAGATTGTTGAATTACGGCTTTTTTTTTTTTAGAATTATCGAAATTTTATTGAATAATATATTTACTGTTATATTCAATTAATTTCTTGCAATTTAATAATTCTCTCCACTCAAAATATGACTGAATGCTGAAAGTACTTTTTACTATTTTCTGCATAATTTAATTTAATTTAATTTTTAAATTAAGAAAATTCTATAAATACCAAAATAAATCGAAAAATGCCGTATCGTCGACTGTTTTCTGCAAATTATCTAATTATTCAAAATGTGCGGATGACGTAACGGTTATTAACGCGAACGATGCCATCAGTTCTGGCATAACTTTTTGAATTCACCTTAGCACAAATGCTTCTGAATTCCCCTCGTCACTCCTCAGGTCTGGGTTAAATGGCAGAGCAGACTCTAACTTTGGGTGATAGCCAGTGTCGGCGGTAGACGCAATTCAGAACCGTGAGGAAAGTAATGGAGGAAAAATACCACAATCTTCTCGAAGAAGTCATTTCAAATATAATAAAGAAGGGAAATATTTGAAAAGCTACTATCGCCGACTCATTAAAAAAAATTAATTAAAATTAATTTTTAAAAAAAGTCAAATTAATTGTTTCATTTGCCAATAGAAGAGGTGTCTTTCCTACACATATACAGCATATTGTTTTTCGATGAAGACCAGCATTTGGCACTGTTAGCGGCGGTTCCTTTTACTTGTGCCACGATTCCTTGTAGTCGACGTTGTTGTAATGTATCCACTTTTCATCGATATTCACAATTTGTTTTTTCCAAAATACGCGTCGGACCAAAACAGGCGCCTTTTCACTTCAGCTCGTAATAAGTGTAAAAGGATACTTAACGAAGCTAAGATGGTGTTTGCTGCCAGAATGAAGCAACGCATAGCATGCTCTAAATTCGGCTCTAAAGACTACTGCCGACTCTGTAAAAGAGTACTTAACAAGAGCAATTCCACTATACCCCCGCTAATCAACAAATTTGAGGTCCTCACCTCCCCAGCAGATAAGGCAGAATGCTTTGCCCGCAGATTCTCGAACAATTCGAGTCTGGACTTGTCTGGAGTTTTTACACCCGACTTCTCACCTAGAACCGAGGCACAACTGAATGATGTCCACATTACACCTTCGCTTGTCTCTAAGATAATCTTAAAACTAGAAATCACAAAGCGAGTGGTGGTGACGGAATCCCAACCATAGTCTTAAAGAAATGTGCCCCTGAAATCTCCTCTGTCCTTTCTAAGCTCTACAACCTCTGCCTATCTGCTTCCTGCTTTCCTGCCTGTTGGAAATCTTCCTCTGTAGTTCCTATATTTAAAAACACTGGAGAACCCTCTGACCCTGCAAATTACCGCCCTATCAGCCTTCTTCCGATCTTTGGCAAAGTGTTCGAAGCCATTATCAACGCCGAGGTGGTTCAGCATCTCACAGCACACAGGCTCCTCTCGGACAAGCAATAAGGTTTCCGCTTCACCAGGTCTACTGCTGATATGCTAACGACCATCACCGAGTACATATACCAGACACTCGACAGGAATGGCGAAGCCCGAACCGTTGCATTGGATATATCTAAGGCGTTCGACAGAGTTTGGCATGCTGGCCTTCTATGTAAACTGCGGAGCTATGGTATAACTGGACATTTGTTTGAACTAATCCAGTCATTCCTCTCTAACCGCACAATGAAGGTGGTATTAAACGGAGATGACTCTCAGAACTACCATACAAACGCAGGTGTCCCCCAAGGCTCCATCTTAGGTCCTACACTCTTCCTGATATATATTAATGATCTCCCTGAGTCCATAAGAGCCCAAATAGGTTTGTACGCCGATGACACCACAGTTTATTCTCGCCTCCTACAAAAATCTGGTGTAAGCGTCAAAGCTAACCTCGCAGCCGAGATTGAAAAAGACCTCCAATCCATATTGGACTGGGGTAAGAAATGGTTAGTAAATTTTAATTCTTCTAAAACGAAGCTACTCTCAATTAACCATCATCGACAATCTCACCTACCTCCCATTAGCATGGACCAGGCTTGCCTCCCAGAGAGTAAAACACTGCACCTCCTTAGTCTCACACTTTTAGCGGACCTCAAATGGAATGACTATATCGAATCCATTGCTAAATCCGCTGCTATGAAAGTCGGTTCTCTGTGTAGGGCCCGGAAGTTTTTTCCGTCTGAATCTATCTTGCACATTTATAAATCTACCATCCGCCCATGCATTGAATACTGCTGCCATATCTGGTCGGGTGCCCCTGCTGTTCTCCTCGGGCTTCTCGATAAGGTTCAGAGGAGGGTCTGTAATGTGATAGATACCGACTTGGCAGACCGCCTGCAGTCTCTCTCCCACCGGCGCGACGTGGCTTCCCTGTGTCTCTTCTATAAATACTTTCACGGCTTCTGCTCCGATGAACTTAGATCACTAGTGCCCCCTAAATACGAATTTGAACGAGATACTAGATTAGCAACTAGATCCCACCCTTTTACAGTGAAACCGATAAAATGCAGCCGTAACTTCTACTCCAACAGTTTCTTTCTTCGTACTTCCCGACTGTGGAATTCTCTTCCAAACGATTGCTTCCCCGACGGCTACAATCTCCAGGAGTTTAAATGTAAGGTCAATAGACACCTCCTAACACACTAACCTGCTTCCATTCTATCAAACACTCTTCCCATCTGCCCAACCCTCATCCTCGCTATCCTTACTCATCTGTCACCTTCCTCCTGACATTCCCTATGTCTAACCACTCCTTCTCTTTACCTTCCCCTATGTAGCCCCATGCGCAATAGTGGCAGTGGAATGCCTTGCTTGGGGTGAGATAATTAATAAAAAAATACAAAGCTCGTAGATATTAACTGATGGAGGAAAACTTTTTTGTTAAATTTCAAATAAAAGCAAAATGGTAAAAATCTTTCAAAAATCATTTGGGAATAAATACACAAAAAATTGTTTCAGTTGAAATAAAATTTAATGTCGATTTGTTTAATGGGGCAACCAGTGAGAATCGAACTCATTACTCACCCAGACTAGCCTCGCTTATCAATACTCTATACCGGTGCACCCCGAAGTGAGATAGATAGGCAGGTAGATTAAAAAGAGTAGAAAGTTGTTTTATTAATAACAGCGCTGGACACTGTTATATATATATATTTTTTTCACTCTAGCATTATGGGAGATTATTTTACAAATTATAGTCATACTGCCAGAATAATAAATATTTGATTTTTAATTAGCTTTTTAGATTTCAATGGATTTAAATGCTTTAACAAATGAGATAATACTGTTTTCTGTATATTATTACATAAAAAAAAACTTATTGCAATCACACCCGATTTCATATTTGGGGGCTATTTGACAGCACCTTTTTGCTTATTTTTGTTACTTTATTGAGTCAATTTATTTATGAATAATACTCTCCAATATCGGCTTCTGCAAACGAAGTAAAGATGAGAATGACAGGCGACATCTATTGGCGCGTTTCTTTATTTTTTATTTTTCATGCAGATGTTGTCATTGTTTGGGTGACGCCGCTTTCAGCTTCTTCATCCTCAGGAAGATGCCAGAACTTATGGTCATCAAAGATCTCGTCACCCTTGGGTTCATCCAGAAATTTCACGAACTTTAATATGACACCTGGAAAAACGAAAAGATTGCATTATGTCAAAGCAAAATGTAAAAATGTTACGACACGAACGGGACAGGGTAGGTCTATTTTAGGGAGTTGTTTTCGGTATAAAATTATTCTAAAACAGGATCTGTTTAGGGTCACTAAGCACTTCACGAAACGAAACGAAAGAAACAAACATAAAAAATAGTAAGTAAAAAAATAAAAAGAGTAAGTTTATATAATTTGAACTACTGTACGCATCTTGGATTTTTGTTGGTTTTACTATCGACATGACATTTGGGGCAAGTACCTTCTAGCCATCTTCAAGTCTTCATGATTTTGAGGCAAAGAATTACCATTATACGTTGATTTATTCGAACTACCGTTCCCATCTTTTATTGTTCTTGATATTATAGAAATGATGTTTCGACCAAGTACCTGCTGACCCTCTTCAGGTGTCCTTTATGATAATTTACCAATATATGTTGAGTTATTCGAAATAGTGTCCTCATATTTTATATTTATGGGTGCTAATAATTCGATCCCCATCGCTTTGCTGAGAATTGGATGATCAAATTTCAAATTAAAATTGTTTGTTCATTTAAGATATTACTTTTCTTAGAAAAATATTTGAATTCAGAAGGAGTTATAAAAATGTCTTCATATACTCTTTTTTGTTAACTTTCATGAGACATTTTTCTATTTCAAATTCGTCCAAATTGTGTGTGTGACGTTGTACGTTTGCGTGTGTGCATGTATATTTTAATTCAATGACAGATCTGAAATATCTCTACAACATATATATATATAATTTTACTTTTTAGCCAATCCTTGTCGCAGATATATGCTCAGGCTCATTTGTGTTTGTTCAACACCCACAGAGTCCACATGTAATTAGTTTATAGTGTAACCATCCTGAGCAAAAACTGTGTTATCTTGATCAGATCAGCAGTCTAAACAAAGCCAGTAGACTCAAACCCTCTATCACGATGACTTATGATTTCGTGCTAGCACCACTATCAATGGCTCCCAATGGGTTCCGTCTACCCAATTTCACTTGCAAGGTTTGTGTCAATCTGTGGTATGGTTTTCAGGCATTTATCAGAGGTACTGCACGCTAGGATCGATTCCCCAGACCCGTAAAATCAAGATGTCACCTTCCCGACATTCGAACCAGAATCTTTATGTCGGAGATTGAACGTTATTACCACTCAATCGCACGCCCGTTAAATATTTTTAACCACCTCTCAATACAACTAGATAAAATTATGACTATCTTACCCGTGATGAGGCCTCCGACAACAGCAATAGCGAGAGTGACGAGTAAAGCTACAATTTGGTAGCCACCTTGTTGCATACCCGTGCGTCCCAGCCCCAAGGAAACATCAACGTTGTCCCTGATTCGGAAATACTCGGATGTGTTTGTAGCTGGTACACGAGCTGGAAACATCTCATAGAGACTGAAATAAATAAATGGTAATTCATAATAATTATATTTCACCAATATTTAACAAGTTTTATCTTAGAATGAGGCTTGATCTCACCTGCGAGATTAGTTTGCTAATCCTTGGTAAACAGTTCGAGCTTACCTTATTCTGGTGTAAGATTATCACAGTAGGGCAGCCAATGAAAGACAAACTAACTTTATGTAATAAAAATGAATTGTGGGATTGCTCTTTCTACACGAAAACACGTCAAAAGTATTAAATTGAAAGTCCTCTACGCGTGATACTCAATGAGGCTGTTAACATTATTAATGACAGACAAATAAAGAACACTGCAAGTTGTTGAAAAAAAGCGGAAACAAAAATTAATTGTGAGGACAGAATTTATTATTGTCATACCAAGATATTGGCTAATAAATTGAATTATGAACATGAAACAACTACAGAAATTGTAAAGTTGTGAAAAGTGTTGGAACAGATTACAGAAGCTGTCAGACTGAAAGCCAAATGAGAATTGGAATAACAAAAAAGGCTCTCCAAAACAAAAATTGTTATGAAACTGAAAAATTTCTTTAAGAACAATAAAAAGTGTTGAAATGCAATGTTATATAAATCCTCCTACATGGCTGTGGATGTTGAACAATATCCTCATAGTTCAAGAGAATATATGAAACCAAATATTAGTTCTACCGAAGTATGCTGAGAATACTACAGACGGAATATGTGAGCAACAAGGAAGTTTTAAGGAAAATGGGAACAAAAATAAGATTTCTAAATAAAGAAAGTGACAGTTGAAGTGTCTTGAACAAATTCTGAGGAAAGTGCGATTGTAAAATTTGATACTCACGAACATACGGAGGGAAAGGGGGGCTAGAAAGAAAATGCGAATAATCTCCCTAACCAGTTTGTGTACGTGGATGGCAGCACAGGAACTAGGAAGGTTAGTAAGTGGTGTTTAGAGCAACATAGTGTAGGAAGTTGGAGAGAGCCATGATTCTTCATGTCCTGAAGGAACAGACTGCATAAAGGAAAAAGTTATTCACTTAAATACTGTCACGACAAAAGTTGGCTTAGATTATCATGACTGACTAGACATAAGATTTTTCCGCAGTAGGTTACTACTACTTTCTGCGGTAGATCGGTTGCTAACCAAGGCTACAGAACCCAACCTGTCCTGCTATTCAACCTTTAGCTGGAGGGAAAGACGGTGGATTAATACCTTTTCCAAAGGTATTTGTGTGTAAGTGAATGAAACAAATTCGACTGGAATTTCAACTCGCTTCTCTAATTTCTCATTACGAGCCGATATATTTGAAATAGTAATGTTGAAATAGTTAAGTCTCTAGATTTAATTTTGACCATAATTAATTGATAATAACAGTAATAGCTATACAATTTTGCAAAGTAATTTGAATTGCCTTTTGATCAGGAAGATATTTATATTTTTAATCAGATCACCCCGAGCAAGGAGGTAACGCCACTGATGTTCAAGGGGCTACATAAGAGTAAAAGGATTAGAGGAGAATGAGGAGAATGACAAACCAGTTAGAAAGGAGCAAGAGAAGGATGGGAATACAGGGGTGATGACAGTTGTGAAGATGGAGAAAAAGGAAAGGCTCGACAGGACAGTGTGGAAAGAAATAGGGTCAAGTAGTTAAGAGATGAGAATTGACCTTGCATTTAAATTCCTGGAGGTTGTAGCCGTCAGGAAAGCAAGAATAAGGAAGCGAGTTCCACAGGCGGGAAGCGCAGGAAAAGAAACTGAAGGAGTAGAATTATCGTCTGCATTTGGTTGATCTAACTGTGAATGGGTGAGACCCAGTTGCCAGTCTGTTGCGGAGGCACCAGTGACTCCAGCTCGTTGGAGCAGAAGCCATGGAAGTATTTATAGAACAAAGGAAAGCCACTTCTCGTCGGTGGGAAAGTGGCTGTAGTCGAGCCGCCAAGTCGGTAAATACTTGTCGGGTGTTGCACAGTATAAAATCAACGATAGCCCTTCTGTCCGAATATTTTTATGAAAAATCGCCCGGTTCACACTCCACCCACATCTATTGAACAGGTGAAGAGGCTCATCCCTCGTTTCCTGTTTAGGATGTGGTTTCGGGTTTTCTCTTTTCCAATCTTTTCACTCTTTTTATTTTTTTTCAGTTGGAGTAGATAGACTAAACTATCGCCCGGTTCACACTCCACCCACGTCTATTGAACAGGTGAAAAAGCTCATCCCTTGTTCCCTGTTAAGGATGTGGTTTCCGGCTTTCTCTTTTCCATTCTTTTTACCCTTATGTAGCCCCCTGCGCATCAGTAGCGTTATCGCCTTGCTTGGTGTGATATGATAAAAAAAAAAGACCGAAGACATGACAGGCATAAGCATAGAGAAAAAATTCAGAAAGAACAAGGGGAGAATATTCAAAACATTCATAAAAACTCAGAATGAAAACAAAATCCTTTAACCAAATTATAATAAAATAGAATTAAGATAGTTATAGAAGAAAGAGAAAACGTGTTTGTCCTAGAAACCCAAGTGCTTACAATATGGCTGACTGGGCGTACATAAAACTAAATACATACACAAACAAGTTTAGAAAGAGGAGGCTGATTATTGTATGGTTTAGAGATAAGATTTTAAAAATATCGAAATTCTCCTGTAAATTACATAACTGTCGTGACAAGTGTCATTGATTCAGCAGTTAAAAGAAACTTATACACATCAGGAAAATATTTATTTTCGCATAACTTTGGGTGATAACATTCTTCAGGGGTTACAGTTCAGAAATCTTATTCTTTATTCGGGTTATAGATAATTTCTTCAGAGACATTATTAAAAGTATTTTTACCAACTAAGAACTAGGTTAATGCTATAAGGTATCAATGAACTACACGTGTCTTTAATACGAACAGCTGTATTGCATTTAAGCACTTTATTTTACCATATAGAATGTTATATGCTAGCTTTGGTAAGCATGTGGTTAGGGCAGTTAAGTGATTTATTAATACACATGAGAATTTCCCGCTTTTCTGATGAATTTTAATTCTTAAATTAAGATTGGATAAGCTCACTGCGAATTCCATAGATATAAAATAATAATGAAAAGACACCTATTGCCGCATTAAATATATTTGGTCATTACAAATTTAACAAAACAATTCAATAACATTTATAAGTATGCATGAAGGTCATTTAAAGAAAACGGTACAAATGAAAAGGTTTTAAAGGATGACAAATCAAACAATTTTTAAATTAAATATTAGAAAGACACAATTTTAGATTGAATAAGCTTTAAAATCTATTTTCGTGAGAATTATTTAATAAAAAGAGATACGTTTTTTTTATTTGTCAGCACTGCGTAATTGCAAAGTGTTCTTAAACTCTTCCCCGAAAAAGATTATTTGTTCATATCGTGTACCACTGTCTGTTAATACTGCACTGTAAGTAGCAGTTTCATGCTTCAGTGATATTTTCACACACACACACACACACACACACAATATATATATATATATAGAGAGAGAGAGAGAGAGAGAGTTACTTCCTTGATGTAACACTTGATGTTTTAAATAATACTTACCAACCATACATGGAATTAAAAGCATATCTATTATACATCCACCCAAAGTCTAATCACCCTCCATCTATAATTAAACATTTATAAACATATAATGACGATTTTGTTATATATATATATATATAACAAAATCACGTTTCGATTCGATAATGACGATTTTGTTATATATATATATATATATATATATATAATGACGATTTTGTTATATATATATATATATGTATATATATATAACAAAATCGTCATTATCGAATCGAAACGTGATTCAAATCAAAAGTTTCCTCGCTTGCTCCTTATTTTAACTGTTTCAACATAAAAATTAAATTTGAACTAATTCCATCTTTTTTTGTGTGCATATTTCTCATTATTTCGATATTGATTTAGGATGAAAGGTTTTTAAATATGTTTTGGGTATATAATCTAGCCGATTTCATTTTCTTTTTTTTTTTTCTTGTTTATGTTATATCAAAATTTATATATCGTTTTCGAATATATAAAGCACATCTTCACTGGATGAGTTGTTACTAATTCTATATTCTATATAGGAGAGTAAATGTTTAATTATAGATGGAGGGTGATTAGACTTTGGGTGGATGTATAATAGATATGCTTTTAATTCCATGTATGGTTGGTAAGTATTATTTACAACATCAAATGTTACATCAAGGAATAACTCTAGTCCTCTAAGATTTTTTAAAATAAAAATACCATTAAATTGGGTACAAATAATCTAAAACAATTATAAAAAATTATGATAATAGAATATTAAATCAACACTTAAACCAAAGAAAGAAAAACAGAAAAAAAAAAAAAATAGTAACAGGAAAAATTAAAAAATCCAAAATCTGTAAATCGTTTTATGACATTTGCCTGTCCTGGGCATGACAATAAACTGCATCCGGAAGCAAGGCTTATAATTGTGAGGAGGTTGTGAGGAGCATGAAACCACCTCTTAATTGCTGTTTTTTTGATTTCCTGGTATCGATATCAAATAAGTTTTTTCGTCATAAACTGGATTTTGAAGGCTAAATAAGTCCTCTGAGTAAATGGTATCATGACTGAGACTAAGAACTACAATTATACCTACTTAGAGCCAAACCTAAAGCAAAAACTAAAATAAAAAGTCTGAAAAAATACAGACATACAGACAGATAAACAGACACACACAAACATCTTGCCTTTTATTTATATATATATATATATATATATTATCGATTTTCTGCACTATTGTAAGAACTGCAACCTTGAAACTTCTGAATATCGTTTCTTATGTCTTTATCTATGAGTGTATCAAATTTGATTAAAATCGGACCACTCCTTCTATAACCCGATTTTTCCGATTATCGATTTTCGATATTTATCGGGAGTACCTCGACACAAAACCTAGCTAAGAACATTCGCAGACGCTTATGGTACAACTATGTAAATTTTCAAGAAAATCGGTTCAGCTGTTTCGGAGTCTATAGGTAACGGACACACACAGACGCAGACATACACATACACAGACAAAGTTCCATTTATAAATAAGTTTAGATAGATTAATGACGCGCACTATACTAATTTTTTCTAACTCCAATATAATTTAGTATTCTATAATTACTTAATTAGATATTAACCTAGCCAATATGCCCTTTAACAAAATTCTTTAACATTAAAAATAACTTTTTAAAACTCCTGAAATCTGACCTGTTGTTCACATTTATTCTGTATACATCTGAATACTATGTGTTCAAAATATGTAACTTCGTAGACAGAAGAAGTGTGTCATTTTATGATGACATAATTTAGCAACCCACCTCCCCACGACCTAAATGTTCATCTTTATATTTCAACCTAATTTTCACTTTTGATTGAGTAATGCAGACGCTCCCACAATCATATTGTTTAACTTTCTCCACTCCCTCTTCATAACTTTTTAAATAACTGTTATGGACCAGGTTAAGGTCCAAAAAGAACAACACGACCACAAGGATAGAAATAACAAATATATATTAACAAAGAAATAGCAATACAAAATGTGGAAAGCGTTAGTATGACTGCCAGTCTGGTTTGGAGTGAACTACTACCAACTCGACTTACTCTCTCTCTTGAGAGGCGTAGTATATATTGTGTTAGGAAGAGATTATTCTGGAGTTACAGGTAAGGACCTATGACAATAACCATGAATTCGTTTTCTATTTTCCCAAGCAAATCATTTTCACCATTTGTTTTAAAATATCACCCAAGTTCTGAAATATAAACTGTTTTGTCTAGTGATAACAAATGTTTTAATAACCATTGTAATAAAGATATTACAACATTGAGCTCTACTTAGTACAGAACCCTTTTTCTATAAAACTAACTACTAAAAATTCTCTACAAATCACACCTAACATCCCAATTACTGGGGATTCTAGATCTAACTTTTTTCAACGGTTCCATAGAAATCTCACTTGGAAGATCTTATTCATTATTTGCTAATACGACGCCTTTTCTCGAAGGTTAACCCCTATTCAACAACTTTGCAAGAGCTGTGAGGTACCGAAACCAAAACTATCTATCATATTTTAGTAGTAATCGGCACAATATGTTTGTGCCGCCAGATGTATCTTGATTCCTTTCTTTTACCTACTTACCTGTAACCGATGTAGTGTAATGATCAACGAGCCTGCCTCGCTTGATCAACTACGACTGTGTAGTGAGTTTTAATCCTCACTGAGTGCTTCACACTTTCGGCCTTGTGCCACAGCTAAGTCGCACTTAGAAAATAAAAAATTTGTTAATTTTAATCTTTTCAGTTCTCCACTTCTTAAAATAACTACCACCATTCATATTTATGATTGCTGTTGCAATGTTTTGTTAAAGTTGTTAAGGTAAAATATTTAGCGATGCGATAGGATAATATCTACGGATATCTTATTGTAAAAATCGCCATGAACTTATTCAATCATTAACTTAAATTTCGTAATTAAGATTCATCAGGTATTTTAATTAGAAAAAATCGTGTAATTTTCTCAGGTCTTTCTAGCATATATTATTATGTGTCAAAAGTATTTTCGTTTTTTTTTGTTTTTTTTTTTACAGAACATAACTTCAAGGCTTTTTTCATATACACGTCTAAATTCTAAATATTATTGATTATTATTATTATTATTATTATTATTATTGTTATTGTTATTATTATTAATAATAATAATAATAATAATAATAATAATAATGCTTTTCGGTTGTATTATTTTTCGTATTTTTTCTATGGTAGATAGAATGTTAATTCTGATAATTTTGAAATCATATCTTATATTGAGCTTCAGTGACTCTAGAATTACTTGCCAAATTCAAGAAATGCCAAAGAAATTAAAATATCAGAAACTATTCCAGAAATCTGACGTGAGTCTTTCGAGACTGGCGACTTGATTCAGAGTAGGTGACAAGTTTTCTTGATTCTGCAAGAGTCGCTTTGTTTTTTTTGTTTTTTTTCTGATTCTAGTCAAACTATTGTCGGAATTAAGTAAGGGTCTACAGATTATCATGTTTCTCGTTTTACATCTAGTCTACATTTTGGCTAGTGTGGGATCATTATCTCAGTTTCGTCATTGTCCGCGGGCAGAGTGCAGCTCGATTGTTTCTCTGTCCGATGACAGACATGCATCTGAAAAAAAAAATTATATTGAGTTGTGTCCCGTGGCTGCATCACCCCATTACACAAAAAGGTGGATTGGTGGTCTCTACTGAGGCCAGCGTGACCGACAGTTCTGGGGATTGGGCAATTTTTAGCCCTTTCCCGTTCGAAAGCGTGCGGGTTCCCACGTTAAACCTCGACCTTGGGTCATATCCACGTCTTAGTAATTGGGATAAGATAAATTATCCTTACCTATAACCGTATGTATCTTCCGTGGCGACAGCGGCCGTAACTGCTCCGGCAATCGCAGCAATAAGAGCAGGCATGCCATGGAGATTGTTCACGCCACATGTATCATGGGTCTTCAAAGTGGAGCTAAGGAAAGGCTGTTGGTAGAAAGGAAAATAAATCATTACAAGTAAGATAATTACACTGTTTCGAGTGATAAGATAAAGAACAAATAGCAAATGTTTATCAATCTAGCATGTTTCACTTTTATTAAAGCTTCATCAGAGAATGAAATATGGAGAAAACGAATGTAATATCTTAATAAATATATTATCAATAGCAGCACGGGGGTTCTAAAATCAAGAAAACCCTTTAAGTACCTCTGTCTGTCTGTCTGTCTGTCTGTCTCTCTTTCTATTGTTTTCCTACTTTCGAAGTCAGTGTTGTCAACTTTTCACACCGAAGCAAAATGTGCTGTGAACGCTTCACCCACAAACATCCATACACAGATAAGTCGCGCCCATATACATTAACATTTTCCGTTGTGTATTTCATTTAAACTGCTACGTGATATCGATCCTTCTATATGGCCGCGAATGTTGAACGATCTCAAAGATGAAGGAGGGCCTCGAAGCAACGGAAATGTGGTTCTACAGAAGGATGATGAGGATGCCATGGACCGATCACGTAAACAACGACAAGGTGTTGGACAGGATGCAAACGAGAAGAAAAGTTATACTTAGCATCAGGAAGAGACAGCTGAAGTTTATGGGACACGCAATGAGGAAGGGGCATTTGAAGAATTTAATACTCACAGGACGGAAAAAGAGAGACAGGGGAAAGTAAAGTGAGACATAATTGACGGACTTGAGTAAATGAATGGCGGAGCGGGACTTGGGAGAGATGCCAAGAGGAAATATATCAAGAGCGACAAGGGACAGAGGCAAGTGGAAGTCCATGATCGCGTACGTCCAGAAGAGACAGGATACATAAAGAAGATTCCATTTATTTCTAGGTAAAGGACTTTTAAACTTTCCTTTTGTTATTTCTATTAAATAAATGTTATCTTGTATTGCAGATCAATCGTTCTATTTTATTTGGTGTACGTACTATTTCACCATCACTAATTCATGGAAATTTGTCGCACATATCTTATATATTAATTAAAAAAATAGCCAACACACTAAACTAAGAAAAGTTTCTGGTATTTTTACTTTATTTTATCATCATCGGTTAATGAGGTTTTACGTGTTTTCGACTTGTTAAACTAAGGTTAGTATAATTTGTTGCGTTCCGAATTCAAGTGTCTCCAAATCAACATGCGAAAAACTACCAAACATAATGTCTACTAGACATCCACACTCACTTAAGAATATACATTATTATCTGAATCCCACATAGACTACTTGTATTATAATAAACTTAGATACATGAAGCATTTTCACAGTTTTTAAGTTAGGCTTGAAATCCTTTAATTTCTTGTAATTTCGAATGGACACTTCGTCTCTCCTTGAATTGATGTGTCAAATGTAATATAACGACTTGATAATAGGGACGACAGTTGCGTAGACACATGACACTATCGACACTAGTTGATTGACTACACGGCACTATACTATACTGGCGGCTGGTGGTAGTCCATTTTGGTGCAGGAATGGTCTCACTTCGCACTAGTTGGATTGCACGATGACCGCTACGTCACACATGCATTTATTCATTGACGACATATACCCACAAAACAGATACTACACTTTGATCTCAACCAGAAAACTAAGAAGACATGGCGACCACGATAAAAGTCATTTTTAGACGTTATAAGTAAATAAGACAATCGCCAAAAATTTAATTACCATAAATTAAATAAAATCACATCGTCCGTTGAATTATTTTAGAATTGTTATTATTAGAAATCTTTGTAAGACGGGGTTTGACAAGAAATAAATAAGGGCAGATAAGAGTGTTTAACGTCTCCTGTCAACGGGAAGAGACAACGCAAAACCGTCAACTCAACGCCCCTGACTCAGCGTCGGAACAGCTCAGGACTGAGACAACCCAGTATCAGATAACATAACCTTTTTTTGATAACCGAACAAAAGTAATTCATTAAGGATCAATCTTAATGAGTGAATATTTTTTTCAAATAAGGTATTTGAAAACGCATTTGAAGAAAAAATATTCACTAGTTAATGTCTGAATTATCAATATAATACTTTTATTCGGTTATTAAAATACGTTTTGTTTTTCTGGTACTTAGTTGTCTCAGTTCTGAATTGTTCCGGTGCTCAGTCGGCAGTGTTGAGCTGTCCTGCACCATTCTGCAATTACATCAGAAATCACGTACTCTTCCATCTTAATACCGTGGAAAGAGAAGAAAGGGCACGATTTGATTTCAATTCGAAAATGAAAGAAAGTATAAAGAGGAAAAGATAGAAGTGTTTAACGCCTGTTTCAGTGAAATGAAAAATTTGTTAATTTTAAATCTTTTCAGTTTTCTCCACTTCTTAAAATAACTACCACCATTCATATTTATGATTGTTGTTGCAATATTTTGTTAAAGTTGTTAAGGTAAAATATTTAGCGATGCGATAGGATAATATCTACGGATATCTTATTGTAAAAATCGCCATGAACTGATTCAATTATTAACTTCAAAGTTCATAATTAAGATTCATCAGAGATTTTAAATAGAAAAAAACGTGAAATTTTCACAGGTCTTTCTAGCATACATTGTTATGTGTCAAAAGTATTTTCGTTTTTTTGGTTTTTTTTTACAGAACATAACTTCAAGGCTTTTTTCATATACACGTCTAAATTCTAAATTCTAAATATTATTGATTATTATGATTATTATTATTATCATTATTAATAATTATATAATAATATAATTAATAATAATAATACTTTTCGGCTGTATTATTTTTCGTATGTTGTAATGGTAGATAGAATGTTAATTTTGATAATTTTGAAATCATACCTTATATTGGGATTCAGTGTTTCTAGAATTACTCGCCAAATTCAAGAAATGCCAAGGAAATTAAAATATCAGAAACTATTTCATAAATCTGACGTGTGTCTTTCGAGATTGGCGTCTTGATTCAGAGTAGGTGACAATGAGTTTTCTTGATTCTGCAAGAGCCGCTTTCGTTTTTTTTTTTTGTCTTTTTTTCTGATTCTAGTCAAACTATTGTCGGAATCAGATTATCATGTTTCTTTTTTTACATCCAGTTTTTTTTTTTTTTTTTTCGCTGGTTACGCTTAATGCTGAGAGTATAGTCAACATGATTTCTCACAGGAATGAATATTAACGGAAAAAGAAAAAACTGTTCAACGTACCGTAACAAATTTATAGCCAACAGTAGATACGATAGCAGCAATCGATCCAATAATGATAGCACCATAAGGTTCGATCATGAGGTCTGCAGTTGTCCCGACGGCCACTCCCCCAGCCAAAGTTGCATTTTGGATATGAACCTAAAAAATACAATTAGAACACTTGAAATTAATACAAATGAGAAATTCAATTTACTTGATATAACGTAATATATAAATAACCGTTCACATGAATAATATGTCATAAGAATAACGGTTTATAAGAATAACGGTTTATAAAAATAATAGATTATATGAATAATAAATTATACGAATAATGTGAGTGCATAAAAAATAACAAAGACGTAGTTAAGATTCTCAACGGGGGTAATCACTGATGATTTGATTATTAGATGTTCTCCACATGTCATAACTGGCAAGCGATATAGCAGTAATCTTTAAAATATATGATACTGTTGTTGAGCCATAACAAGAGGGAATGAAGTACTGCTGTATATTTCATCAAATGGTTACTGTCCAAAGCTGGTAATGTAGGTGTGTCGATTAACCATAGCCTTATACACAAAAATAAATTTCTAATTTACACATAAATAATAATAGATAAATTAAAAAATAATTAAAGTAAGAAACTTTAAATTTAGAATTACAAATGATGTAAAGCATTAGCCTAAAACGAAAGAAGTGAGATAAATGTGTTCGCCACTTCACCCAATTCATATATACCCTCAGTGTATATAGAACGCACAGAGGGAGTATGACAAATGGTCTGAAGATCGCTTGAGGCATGAAACTGACAATAATAATGAGATGTTAATTCCTGTGTACACACGATTTGCGTATATATATATTTACGCTCTCACACCCTGATTGGGCACTCTGGAAGAATGGTAGACTTTGTAAAACAATAAATACTCTGGCATGTACGCATCGCTCATTCTGTAATGGATTAGAGCACTCTGGCTATTGGGTGTGTATAATGATAATGTATACGCCAAAAAGTCTGCCTTCTTCTACCGAGCGCCCATTGCCCTGAGGTAGAATCGCCGACTGACGCCAATGCGGTCGAGTTTCAATCCTGGGTTAAAAGCAATCGGAGTCTAACCGTACTGATGAGCTGTGATACAGCGAAACAGATATGTCTGCGGATGACTATATATATATATATATATATATATTACCGGGCATAATTATTAGGCAGCCTCAGTTATCTATTTCATAATAATTCTAAATGAAAATAGAACGGTTCTTTTAATATTATTATTTTGCAAAATTTTACAAGGCAAGGAAGCAAAGACTGAGCTCGTCCGAATAACCCTAAAATTTTTTCATTCTTTCATTGATGAAATTACAATATAGGTAATTATTAAATATTTATAAATTCATTTGATGCACATGTTATTGTGCAGTGTTAAAAAAAGAACCATTCTATTTTCATTTACATTTACAGTTATTCACTTAGCAATAAATACTAAAAAATAGTATGAAATACATCATTTTTTTAAAATACTAGGTTGGCCTAATTATGGCCGGTAGTGCATACACACACACACACGCACACACACACACACACACATATATATATATATATGTGTGTGTGTGTGTGTGTGTGTGTGTGTGTCTGTGTGTGTCTGTGTGTATTACGAAATTATACAGAAAATCAAGAAATTGATATTAACTGACATATTTATTTAAGTTTAGTTGTTTAAACATTATTTTTAATGGATACTCGTATTTGAGTAAATAGTCTCTATCTTTTTCTATACTTAAACAGTATATTTTAATTATATGCCAGCGTAGATGTTCGAGAAATCTTGTTTGGAAAATATCTATCTTCCGGAAGGATTTAAAACTGCACACTCCCATACAGCGAAAAGATGCCACCTTCTGATCTGGCGTGTTTTACCACTCAACCACAGAAGATATCATAGTAACCAAAGTACGAATTAAGCTTTTTTAAATACATAATCTCCTGATTTCTGTTTTTAGAATATCTATTTCTGCTCGGAACTCGAATCCTAATGCAAACAAACACAATCGAAAACAATAATACCAAATTATACAGAAATTTACGAACTTGGTATTAACCAACAAACACATTTATTTAAACGTTATTTGTTTTTTACAAAATATATGAGAGTGGGAAGAGAAAATATATAGTTCTTGGTACTGTCATCAAAACAAGGTAAAATTTTCATATAAACATATATTCAAAATATCATCGTTGTACCTCAACACAGTAACTCATAGCAAATGTTCAAAATGCCTTCGCTTGCGAC